>AWUE01017184.1:0-40091 GCA_001974825.2 Corchorus olitorius
AAAGGAATGGCGAAGAACATGTTAATGGCTTCTTCAAGTGACCCAATAGAAAGTATATGTATGCTTAACACTCTGCATCGTTTACCTAGATTGGAAGCAAAGCAGTATATTTCTTTCTATGAGAAAGATGAATCTAGAAATATACTGCTCGAGTTTGCTAAGTTATATGATTTCAATCGGGTTCAAATGCTGCACCAGCAGGAACTTAGCCTCTTCGCAATGTGTGTTTAGCACGAACTCATTTTTCCGGTCCCCCCTTCGTAGGTTGAGGATATTATGATCATAGAATTAAACATTATCATTTAATATAAACATGTTTGTATCGCATTTGGTGGAAAAATTAGACATAGAATCGAGGTTTCTATATATAATACACAGATTTTGATTTGTAGCGCAGTACTATTTTTATCAGCAATATCGATCAAAATTGTTGGTTTGAAATTGCTTGAACAATCGAAAACAGGAACAAGGATTAACTCTTGGTCATATTGAAAAACAAGAATTTGAAGTTGAAGTTGGCAATAAAAAAGAGAAGAAAATTGTTAAGTTTTCTGATGAAGTTCAATGTAGTAATGAAAAGGGAAACTTGGGAGTTGGGACATTTTTTTTAAATGAAATGTTATTCATGCCGAAGCAATGATTATGTACAAAATTTTGTGAGTGAAACTTTACAAAGAGAACTATACAGTAAATGGAAATATCTATACATCAAAAATGTTTGGGCTAAATCCCCAACATTGGCTAAGTTGAATATTAACAGGGTCTTGTTAATGTAATTAATTGTAATTGATTTACAATTGATTTGTTATCTTTTAGTTAATGCTAATTAGCTTATGTTTAGAAGTTAATTATATCTTATCATATAATGTGGGTCTAGGATTACTATATAAACCCACCTTTGTCATATGTAAATACACACCTTCAGAAATACTATTCAAAGCTTTTCTTCATTCTTTTCTCTCTCCCAATCTTTCTAACATGGTATCAAGAGTCTAAGTTTTTATTATTTTTTTCTCTCGATCTGGGCTACTTTGGCCCTGTAAGGGGGAAAATAAGTCAAAGAAAAACGTGTTTCTGTCTCTGTTTTGCATCCTGTTTGCCCAAATCTGTGTTTTTCTCGACTTTTGTTTATCACACCTCCGCTCCCATCCGGTTATCCATCCTTCAGTCTCTCTGCCGGTGAAATTTCGTCGCCAATGGATGCTTCCACGCGCCACTGTCCAGATCTGAACTTTTTCCCGACCTCCATTTGCGACACCTCCTACACCGTTGGATAGCCCATGCTCTGATCTGCCTGCCACCAAAATTTCAGCCCGATCCAACCTCTGTGGGGCCCACACTCGCCGGTCAAAGATTCTTCTCCGGCGTCCTCTCCTCCTCCACCTCTTTTTCTCACTGTTGAGTCTCTGTTCGGCTACTTCTCTGACCTCTGTTTGCGACACCTCCGACACCACCGGATAGCCCGTTCTCCGATCTATCAGCCAACAAAATTTCAGCCCGAACCGACCACCGTGGGGCCCACACGCACCGGTCAAAGTTTTGGCTCCGGTGTTGACCAGATTTGGTCCTTCCAGCCAATCCGCTGCTGCCATGTCATCATGTTGACTGAGTCAAACTGCCACATCATCCTGTTGACCGTTGACAGAGTCAACCTGCCACGTCATCCGTTGACAAGACAACCTGCCATGTCATCCTACTACGTCATTCGTTGACCGGTCAACCTGCCACGTCATACAGTTTACTTTGACCATTGACTTTGATAGTTGACTTTTGATAGTTGATCGTTGACTTTGACCTCCGAGAGTAAGACCACCTTTTCACATGTTTTCGATCCTCTGATTCCGTTTTTGGGCTCCGTTTTAGCAAATCTTGCTTGTAAGATGAAGAGGTTTTCTCTGTTTGACCTTTCGTCCTATTTTATGTCTGTTTGACCTCTTGGTCCTGTTTGACCCTTTGGTCCTGTTTTCTGCCTGTTCGACCTCTTGGTCCTGTTTGACCTTTCGGTCCTATTTTATGCATGTTTTGACCCCTTGGTCCTGTTTGACCTTTCGGTCCTGTTTTCTGCCTGATTGACCTTTCGGTCCTCTTTTTTAGCCCTTGATTTGATGGTTCCGCTCTTCGAAGTTCGTTTTGGTTTCCAAACTCAAGTTGGACTCATCTTCACCACCTTGAGTTTGAGGGGGGATGTTAATGTAATTAATTGTAATTGATTTACAATTGATTTGGTATCTTTTAGTTAATATTAATTAGCTTATGTTTAGGAGTTAATTGTATCTTACCATATAATGTGGGTCTAGGATTACTATATAAACCCACCTTTGTCATATGTAAATACACACCTTCAGAAATACTATTCAAAACTTCTCTCCATTCTTTTCTTTGTCCCAATCTTTCTAACAGGTCTAAAGCAATATACTTCAGACAATCATTTTGGATCACCGCTGCAATCTTCATTATAGTGTGATGTGTGATTTTCTGCTTTACCAAATACTCTATTGTTCCTCACACCAAACAAAGTAAATGGTAGCACTCCAAGCAATCCTGCAAGATTGCTTTGCCTTTTAGTTTTGAAATTCACCAATTCAATTCTGTATTTCAACTTAATGGTATTCTGTTGAGATCACATAAATATAGTGCCTTACTTCATACTTCTCTAGAGTATCTGCGTGTAAAGAAAAGATGATCCCAATATTCAGAGCTTTGCTTGCACAATAAACATAAATTATCATTCAGATTTAAACAACCTATCTTTGGTGGGAATTGGGACATTGAAAGATGAAAGTCTAATTGATTTTCATTAGTATTGACATGTATATATACAAACGCTGCTAACCAACTTAAGCCAAATAAAAAAAAAAGGAAAATACAAAGCTTAAGAAACAGATGGCAAAGCAACATAATTACAACACAAAGAAAACTTAAAAAGATTAAAACCATTAACTATGATTGGTTACAAAGAAGGCAAGCAAGTAGCTGCCAACATCTTCAAAATTGAGCTTCTTGCCGCTTGAAACTCTCCGGTCTCCACTAATTAACTAGTTATAGTAAAGTCGAATTTCAACCGAAGCATATGCCCCTGTACAATAAGAGAAGAAGAGACGGGGAAAAAGGACTGATGGGTATTGTATTCCATAAAAATAAAAATCATATAAAATATATAGATAGGGTAAGTACGAGTCGATCCCACAAAGAATTATTATTTTAATTATCTTTCCTAAAATTATGAATTAAACTAAAATGGGATTTTAAGGAGAAATTAACTAAACTAAATAAATAACAAATTAAATTGGTAGGGAGATTAAAGAAACAATTAAATAAATATTCCAATTTCAAGACAATCGCACTCTTGGGATAAAAGGATTTAATTCTAAGCATCAATTGATATCTAACTTATAAATTGATGTCGTAGATTAATGGAAAACGCCCATTAATCCCTATCTTTCCTTAGTCTTCATTAGTCCTGACTCACGCCCTAAACTAAATCCTAACAGGTGTACTAACCTAGTTCCAAGCGTCTATAAGATTCAAGTAACCCATAATTGCTTTAAGAACTAGAAAGACCTTAGCCAACAATAGACAATGTTCACTAATATAGGCACATTCAACCTATATTCAAGATTCTCTTAGAGGGCTATGCATATAGGAATCTCATCTAACTGTAGAAAACATACCTAATTAAAATAGATGGCCATTCTACATAATCAAGCATGAAATCATTCCAATAATTTAGAGAAAATTGAAATACTTACAAGATAGATGAAAAAGCGCAGAGCCTCACAAATCAAATACCCAAGAGATTGAAAGTCTTAAAATTGAATTAACTAGAAAAGAAAAATTACAAAATAGTCAAGAATAGAGAAAACCAAGAGAGAGAGTCGTTCTCTCTATTCCTCTCTTCCAAAATCCACGTTCCAAGCTCAAAGAAAAATTTCTGATTCCAAAAATTTAATTCTATCTAATGCATGCGGCTGCCTTATAAAAAATAAACCTAATTTTCTATGTCTTTGGCAATTTACGATTTTTCCATCAAAATTCTAAAAATAATAATTGTAAATAGCATGGGTAATAAAGATTTCCTAAGCCCAAACATGATTCAGCTGGTGAAATTGTAAGACCAAAAGGAAGTTAAGCCCACGTGACATCTCTAAATTCTGCTTTGATTTCGCAACCCCTGTTTCAAGGCAAAATGCTCGATTTGGGGCCAAACGTTTGCTGCGATGCTCGATTTGGGGCCAAATGTTCCAATTGTAACAAAATGGGGCCAAACGTTTTCGGGGTTGCTCAATTCGGGGCTTTTTTGGATGGAAATTGGGAGGTGTATTATACTTGCCGTTTACGCAAGTAGGAGGCCATTTTTTTTGCCACATAGACCATTTTTTTAGCCACACAGACCTAATTTAGCCAGGTGTAATTTTGTAATTTTTTTTAAAGCTAAAATTAAAAATAACAGGCTGCTTTTAAAAAAAAATTAAAAGAAAACAGCAGCAACTTCAGCGAAATCAACAGCAGCTTCAATCAGTGGCATCAATGCTTCTAATGCTCAGCAGCAACTTCAGCGAAATCAGCAGCAGCAACAACAACAGCAGATGCTACAGCTTCAAAAGTCGCACCAATTTGGGGCTGCTTCTGCTCCTACTAGAAGTAAGACTCCAGCAACAAGCAATGGAACTGCTTATTCTGATCAACTTCCTTCATCATCTATGGTTGCCAAGTTTCCAAATGCCTTGTCTTCATTTCCTCAAAATCTTGTGCAAAGCAGCAGCAATCCAATTCAATCTCCTCAGTGTTTGGAGTTTCTAGTGGAAATTTCTCATTGGTTTTGGTAAAATACAAAATGAAATCGGGACAGAGGACTTCAAATCAAACAATTGGTTTGAGAAATCCCATAATTGTATAATACCTGAGAGACAAGCTTATTGAGATTGGTGTAAGTGGGTCTTTCGATCAAAAACACATGGATCTATACAACCCCAAAATCCCTCTGATCAAATTTTTTTCTCTTCTCTAAACCCAGAATAAAAAACACACAAATTGATCTCAAACTCAAATGAAAAGGTAATACAAAATTGGGAAAATATGTCTTTTTGTCTTCAATGATTCTTCAATCTTGTCTCAACCTTTACTTTTCTAAAAAATCAATACAGCCATGGCAGACCCATAAAAACGAAAGCCACAAAAAATATATCTTGTTGACGTTACCGCAATCAAGGGGTGGAGAATGCAAATCGAAGAACATATATCTCCAGTTTATGTGCAAATCTTCTTCAGGCTTCCAGATTCAAGAAAAGCCAATACCTTGGACTTCTGGATTCAAGAAAAGAAAAAAAAATAGCCAAGACTTTGATTGGCAAAAAAAAAATCAAGAAAAAGCAAGACTTGATGACGTGGGAATGATTTTCTCTCCATTTTGAAATTTGATAAAGATGAGAATGGTAACTTTGATAAACCCAAATCATTGAGAAGAATTGGGAGATGGCGTTATAGATGGAGATGGATTGGAGGAGAGACGGAGCGGCGCAAAGGAGCTAGGTTTCGGGTTGGGAAAGAAGGAGAGGAGAAAAAAAGAAAAAAGAAGGAAAAGAAAAAGAAAAAAAGAGGAAAAAAAAGAAAAAGCCATGTCAGGGGTTAAACGGAGGTTAACGGCGCGTGCAATACACCTCCCAATTTCCATCCAAAAAGCCTCGAATTGAGTACCCCGAAAATGTTTGGCCCCATTTTGTTACAATTGAAATGTTTGGCCCCAAATCAAGCATCGCGGCAAACGTTTGGCCCCAAATTGAGCATTTTGCCCCTGTTTCAACCCTGCTGAACCAGAAGGTCAAAACATAATTTTTCCAGCTTGTTCTAAATAACTCCAAATTAACTCATTTTGCCTTAAAGCATTCCAATATGTACCTAAAACATAAATATGAATAAATTAAGCCTCAAGTACATAACAATTGACACATAATCAAATCAAATTAACATATGAAATAATAGAAAATAAGTGCCTAAGAAATTCCCCCACACATAGATCTTGCTAGTCCCTAGCAAGCTAGAAAAACAAAAGCTAAAAACTTAAGAAAACTAAAGACAAGCAAACTAATGCATATGCAAACAAGCACTCTAAAATCAAAAAGGAAAATCACATGCAACAAATGACTTAGTTTCACTTTCGTAGGCACACGGTGGTTTTTAGCGTAAACCACAAGCCTTTAAACCTCTAAGCGTCCCTAGAGGAGTATAGTCTCCTGAGGGCTTACTTTATTAGAACGATACCCACAAACATTATGTAGAAGAATTTCACTAGAGAAGCAAAGGTTTAAAAAGCAAATTTTTTTTTTTAAAATTTTAAAAATCCTTTTGGAAAACCTTCTCTAGTAAAAAGAATGCAAAGAATAGACCTTTAAAATAGACATTTCTCTCCCCCACACTTGAATAACACATTGTCCTCAATGTGAAAGTAGTTGCTAAACTAATCAACCAAAAATGTGTTTCTATTCAAGAAGAGTTTAAAATGTGGAGTACACAAAAGACCATCTCAAAAATTCATCAACTAATTATAGAAAGGTATAGTAAAGGTTAGTAAAAATTCAAATGTATAAATCAAATAAAAATATGCTCAAAAATCCAATCAAAATATTATAGGGTTCATTATACCTTAATAGATATGTATAATCCACTCATAATAGTATACTTACCATATGCTTGCAAAACTATCCAATCTCCACTAAAAATTAACTCAAAATGAAATAAAGCATTGTATACACAAGAAGTAGAATGCATTAATAATAAGGGTTGTAATGGGGCTAATGGGTAAAGTGGACTATCAAAGAAAGGGTAAAGGATATATCAAAAACATCTCAAGAAAGGTGAAGTGAAAATAATCATGGGCAAATATATTAATGAGTAGCCCAAAACTTGGCTCCAAGAACTTCAACTTTCTTCTTCCTTCTTAACTTTACTGTAGACACTCATTTTTATCATGTATCCTTTAATTTAAATCAATTTATTTCTTAATTGGCTTTAGGGTCACCTAGGGGCATTTTAGTCATTTGCACGTCCAGGGGCATTTTGGTCATTTGTACACTCAAGGGGCATTGTGGTCATTTTAAGTTCACATTTAATTTAGATTAACTAATTCATTTTAGTCATTTAAATTGCATTAGAAAAACCCCAAAAAAATCTTAATGTGCATTAGAAAAACCCAAAAAAAATCTTAATGTGCGCCTTTGGCATTTTTGCATATTTCTTAGTAATTTAACATTGTTGGCATTGTTGCATCCCAATCATGTAGTTAAAGTTCGATTTAGTTCATCAATTTAGCAATTAGTTAGACATTGCATAAGTAGAATTTGGGTATTGCATTTTAAGTAGTTTTCATTCTAAGCATTGTCACTTTGAAAAGTACCAAAAAAAAAAAGGAAATTTGAAATCACAAAAAGTCATTAAATCACATGGACATGCATCATATTTTTAGGGCATAGTTGGTGATTATGTACTTTAATTACTTATTTTAATATAAAATCATTCTAGGAAAATTGATTTGCTTCATATAATTTAATTAGGTCATTTCTTCACATAGCATGCATAAAGTTCACATCCCATTTGCTAATCAATAAATATACCATTTACATTGGCATTCTCCGAAAAATACAAAAAGATTTTAATCCATTCCTAGAGTACTAATAAGCAGCTTCCTCCTTACAATGCTGCCAATAGACATTTCATTCCTAGTGAGAGGGCCTCTAATTTTAATATGACATAGCTAGACTTTCATCTAGGTTCCATTCCTCACTGCTTTCTCTCAAATTGCGAAAGTGAGGTACTTGTCCTTGCTAATGAAATTGTTTCTTGCCAAAGCCACAATCTTGGCATATTGTGTCATTTGCTCTTGTTGGGTTTGACCGAATGTGAAGATTCTTGTCCATTGGTCTTGACACCAAAAAGCTGCATAATACACAAACACACATAATGACTTCATCTTGCAATCATTCCCCCTTAGAATTACAATACAACAGCAAGTAGATCACTTAAACAAGAGTAATTCAGCAGCTAAGAAGAATTTAGAAAGTAAAGGTTCAAGCATGAACAAGGGTACCAGTAGTTTAATTAAGGCCAAGCACAAAGAAATCAGGGAATTGAGGCAGTCAAGGAATCAATAGCAACAAATTTGAAAAAAAACATGGGCACAAGATCATCAAATTTCAGCAATTTGCGAGACAGCAAACACTGTTCAAACGAGCAAATCTCATGTGAGTCAAATTAGCAAAGCAGAAGCAGAAATTCAGTCAACAAAACAACACAATGACACATGGAATGCCAATACACTCAATACAACAAATAGACTCAATTTTTAGGCAGTTACAAAGGAAAATTGACTAAGAGAGAGGTGACCTTCCTTCGCCAGCTAAAAAATGACAGTCCAGCACCTTCTTCCTTATCCCTTAATTACCACCTGTAAAGAATTTCAACAAAAACGAACCAAATTTCAGAGATAATGATCGAGTTGAAAGAAATTACCCCATAATGGTTAATCCTGATTTTCCCTCAAGTCGTTCCTCACAGAGATCCCCTGGGGTTCATGGAGAGTTGGCTACAGAAGTTATCGAGTCGTTGAGCAATCACAAAATAAATCCCCACAAACCAATAACTAATATTTAGGGCAAGTAGGGGTCGAATCCCACAGAGAAGGTGGAAACAAATTAAATCCAAATCACACTAAAGAAAGTCTTACCAAAGGGCATTTTTATGGGTTTTTTAAAATAGACAAATTAAATTAGAAAACAATAAATAGAATAAAACTAAAGATCTAGAAAATAGTTTAAGAAAAACAATGGATTAAAAACATACTTCTTCTCCTTTAGGTAATTATTTTGATCAAATAAATCATGGATCATGGACACAAAGCATTAATTTGACTTAAATTGCAATCAATTAAGAATCATAAATTACCCCAAATCGATATATAGCCTAAGGCGTAGACATCAATTTTCATTGGAATAAAGTAATCCTCTTAACATCTTAAACAACTCCACTTGAATAATTGGTATAGGAGAGGAATACTCAACCCTTCAACATGCTAATAAAACTCCGTTCGCATCTTTGCCAAAACTAATTTCTATTGTTTCTAATCAAGCATCCCCCTGGGAAGAATCATAGACCAAGCATTAAGGTTTACTTTTCCGCATGCATGATAAATCAATACCAAACTCATCTACATCTATTTCCAATTCGGCTTATAGATTTCAACAAGGTTTGATAATTCCATTGAACCTAGGACTCCTAGAATTAACAATTGTCACTTGGACAAAAATCAACTTAATTCAAGCCAACTGAATCTAATTATAGCATTCATAAATCTCAAGATAAGTTGCGCACCAAATCAATCAAAATATGAACACATAAGATGAAGCACAGGGATAAGAAACATATTCAAACAGAAAAATCAAATTATTAAGAACAAAAGTCTCACCATAGATTCATTGATCAAAAATACCTAAGGAAAAGAAGTATAAGAGTTTAGCTACTCATGGATTGTTTCCAATCCATGAGAGGCTGGAAAACTTACAAAGAAAATAGGAAGAGAAGAGGGAGGCGGCGGCCTCATCTTCAATACCGCAAATCCTTAAGAATAAAAAGAGATAAAAACTATGCTTCTTGTATGCTAGGGTTCTAGGATAAGTGGGTATATATAGGGGGTTCCTAGGGTTTAATTTAGAGTTCTAGATGACTTAAACTAACCCTAGGGACGTTCTGGGCTGTACTCCATATCTTCAAGCTGACCCAAATAGGTTATATGGGCTCAATTGATCAAAAACGCAAGTCAGGCCCAAGATAGATTCTGTCCTCAGATTTCAGGGGAATTTTTGTCCATGAAAACGTCAGATCTGGGCTTTGACCAAAACACGAAAGTTGTAGCTCTCGGAGTTAGCTTTCCAATGCATATTTATACGCCTCATTTGGAGCTCTGGATCAAAAGTTATGGCTGTTTTCCCGAACTGTCGCCAAATCTGGAAAGTATTGAAGTAGCTTCAAGAGGAAGTGACATGAAAGTGTCGACACTGGCCCGCTGGGCGCACGCGGGAAAAGGATCCCGGCTCCACCTGGGCGCCCACATGGTTGCCTTGAGCACCCATGTGGTTTGCTTGAGAACCTAGGTGGGAAGTGTCACGACTCCAGCTGGGTGCCCACATGGTTTGTCTGAAGACCCATGTGTTTCGCCTGATCACCCAGATGGGCTGTGTCATAGCTCATCACCTTGACATGTCTTCTTGCCTTGAGCTTGTCTTTGCTCTTTTGCCTTGAAAACACCAAGCAATCAACTTTATGACTTTGATAAGCATAAAATTGACTCTTCAAGCTTTTCAATCACGAACATGTTTGCTCCATTCTTCATCCAAAACTTCCTTGGAAAATATTTCTGTCATAAATCATCCAAAAAGGCTCTACAAAGGTACAAAATTGATGATTTTGCACTTTTTTTCTTGTCAACACCTATGAACACAATTATAACCAATATAAGGCATAATCAAGCATAAAATACTCAAAAAGCATAGGAAAAATCTAATAAAAAGATGTATGATTTTGGTCTAATCAAGAAGAGACAAAGTTTGTTAGCGGAAGAATGGGAAGGGAAGGAACATAAAATCAAGAAAATGGATAAGAAGGAAAATGCAGGGACTTACCTAGGGGGGATGGCTCCCACACAAAAGGGAGAGAAAAAATCACCCAAGAAAAACGCTCTCCCTCTTCAGATTTCTCTCCTCTCTCGCTGACAACAACCACCCCACTCCAAAAAAAATACCCGATCGATACACAACCTTTCTCTCGAGACAGACCCCTCTCTACACAAGAAAAACCACACATCACACACAAAAAGAAAAGTTTCTCTCTGAAGCTCTCTCGAACAACCTCTGACTCGGCACACTCGACCCTCTTGGGAGACTTTCTTTTTTTCCCTAAAAAAATCACACTCCTAGAGCACACAAAAATTCATCTCTGAACACAAGTCAGTCTCTTCGCTCTCAGTCTCTCCCAAAAAATGATCACCCCACTGACAGATCCAATACCCAAGAAAGAAAACTTGAATCCCCTCACACACAAGATCACACACAGAGAATAGAAAAAAAAAAAAAAGATCTTACCTTTGGGCTATTCATCGATCATCAGTTTCTCTCTCCCGAACCAACACCCTTTCATTTTCTTCGATCATTCAAAACAAGCTCAGATCCATTGAATTGTTGATACATGTAAAAAAGAAAAAGAAACCACAAATGAGAAGTTCATTCAAAAAATGATAGCCTTCCTTAACAAGAATCGAAGAGACGCTTACATAAAAATGAAGAGAGTGGGCTGAAGGAAAACATACCAGGAGTTGAGAGCTATTGAACGGTGGAAAACGGATATTTACGGATATATCGAGAATATATCAAGGTATCGATAAATATCGACGGATACACGGATATATCGACGGATATCCGGTGACATTGAAATTTTTTTGGATATTTATATCGAAGGGTACAGATATCAGATATATCGACGGATATATCGAGATATCGACAGATATTTAATTCCATGGGTTCAGTTCATCTAATTCTTCTTCACGAATATGTAATTTGTATATGTTGTAACTTGTAATTTATAAACCTTAAACAACTATGTTTATTAATTGATTTTTTTTTTACTTTCATCATTTTATAGAACTTCATTCAAGACTTCTTCATTCTCTTTCATTTTTCTGAGTATATCCAATATTATTTTTATTTCTCTCTTCCTTGTTTCTCCAGCTAAAGCAAGGCATGGTGCTTTTCTATCTAGGAAAATGAATTAAACTGTGCATGGGCTTGCAAAAAACATGTAAAAAATGCAATCTATCATGTCATTTTAAATTTTGGCCTTCATAATACTTATTAATATACATACTTAGATTAGTACAATTACTTTTTGTTTTTTAACATAGGCCATACTTTTTGAGATTTGAAACATTATCTATACTATGTTAAAAAGTACATACTCTTGTAAAACTTTTGAATCGCCCATTATACCTTTATTTTTCGAATATATTTCTTAAATAGCATTGTTTAAACTTTTATAGTTTTACTCAACTAAAATCTCTATTTTTATTTAATTAAATCTAATATCCTTATAACTATTTTATTTTTACCATTTTACTATTTTAATTAAAAAAAACTTATATATTAGAATTTTTTTTTATATATTTTTATAATTTTACTCAACTAAAAACTCTATTTCTATTTAATCAAATCTAATATCTTTATATCTATTTTATTTTTACCATTTTACTAATTTAATTAAAAAACTTAGATATATTAGAATTTTTAAAATATATTTCTTAAATGATATTATTTAAATTTCACAGTTTTTTTTAGAAATAAACATTTACAGTTATTATACTAAAAACTTTATTTTTATTTAATTAAATTTAATATTTGATAATTTTTTTATACTTTTACCATTTTAATTTTAAAATATTGGAAAAAGTAGTTCTAGACCCATTTCAATTATAATGTAAACTAATAAAAGTTTTATTATCAAGTTTAAAAGTTAAAATAAGTTGTCTAATCATTAATTATTCATATTTGTTTAACTAATTATTTTTAAAAATTTATTTAAATTTTAATTATTGTGATTGACCTTTTTCTATTTTTGGAGTGTGTATTTGCAGTTTAATGTATTGAAGTGTATAACAAGAATTTAAAGTTTTTAAAAATAAAAAAAGAGTAACATTCAATTATTTCCTTTGACTTATATAAAGTTAGAGGAGTCAATTGGGCATGTTGGACGAATTTCGGGTCATCTGTGTCTAGGTCAAATGAGTTACGTAATTTTTTCAGGTGTTTTGGATTTCGGCTCATCTGGCTTCAGGTCATTCGAGTCTAGGGTCAGGCAGATTCGGGTTTTGGCCTCAGGTCACTTGGGTTCTGGATCATTCGAGTTTTGGGTTTTTCGAGTCTAGGAATATCTTTATTATTCGATTTATTTTACATTACACTACCAGTGAAGTTAAGCAAACTGCATATATGGGGTTAACGAGTTGATATATGTGTCCCTTTATATATTAATTTTGAATATTAAATACGTAATTAATTTTGAAGTGGGGTATGTATTGAAATAAATATTGGTTATATAATATCTAAATTTATGTTCTTTCATTACATCAATTAAAATTGTAAATTAATTAATAATATAAGTATCAATAAAAATGAAAATAGAATTACAATCCTTATTGGTGAGATTATTTGTACAGTAGTAAAACCTAATAGAAAAAATTGTCAAGAAATTACTAATTAATTATTATTATTTATTCATTATGTAAAAAAAACAAATAACTAATTATAAATTTATCATAGATTATTCATATATCTGATTTTGTATTTATTCATATAGTTATTGTTTATATAATGAAGTTTAACAAATTTAATCATAATAGGTAAAATTATAATAATAATATAAATTTTATTGAATAAATGATAATTTAGAATGTATGGTTAAAATTATAATAATGTGGATTTTATTGAATAAAAAATAATTTTAGTTTATAATATTCTTGGGTTATGCGGGTTAACTTCTCGGATCATTTAGGTTACGGATTTGCCAGGTTTGGATAGGACGAGTTCGGGTCGTTTACTTTATCTGATCAATCAGGTTCGGTCGGATTGGGCAGGTTATCGAGTTTGAATCAAGTTTTGACAACTTTACTTATAATTAATTGCAATTATTGTTTTAATTTTATTTTAATTTAAACACGATGGGTCACGTGCGACGCATGTGAAAGTAAAGACTAGTAATTTAATATTTACTAAAACATTTTTTAAAAATCTTTTTTGGACTTTTCCCTTACAAACCCCGGCCCAATTAATCAGATGCATCCTATAGAGTACATATATAGCAGGATTTTGTAATATGTTAATTAGTATATTAGAGTTGTTATTGACATATTTTACCACGTGATTACATTTTTTTTAAAGAGGCTTTTATTATGAATATAAAGGTTTGGGAACAAACATCAAAATGGCGCAAATCCAATACATGAACAACATGTGATTGCATGTTCAAGTGTTAGATTTGAGCTGTTATTAACGTATATATTTAGCCATGTGATTGCATGTTCTAAGTGTGAGCGTGATATTATTCTTTGTAAAAGACAGGTTAGTTGAGAAGTTAAATTTTTTTAATTTAATCACCAAACATTAAAATATATAGACTTAAATGATAAACTTTTTTAAAACTGTTTTTGGACTTATCCTTTACAAACGCAGATAAAATCAGATTTTGAATTCTATATAATACATACAAGCAGGGCAGTCTGGGCTCGTGCTGCAGTCATCTTCTTATTAGGTTTATATTTTTTGTAGTTGTTTAAGTCGGTTAGGAAGAAGATATTGCATTGACTGTAAGTTAATCAGTTAGAAGAAACTCATACATCGAAACAAATAATTCGCATATATAAAGCAAAACACATGACCTCTCTTTCATTTTAAAAGTGTATTACCTAAATTCTACTCCATCTCTAGGTAATTTATCAAAATAAAGCTAATATTCTACTCCTCCATCTCTAGATAATTCATCAAAATAAAGCTAATATTAATTGTTGTTTGAAATGTATGTTGATTATCTAAAAAAACATAGTATACGCTGCGGTCATTTTTTAATCTTGATTGCAATTGTTAAATTAATGAACTCGGGTAGGTGGAAGAATTTGGCTTATGTATAAGGAAGACCTAATTTTTTGTAGTCAAGGAGCATGTAGTCGAATGATAAATTAAAAAAAAAATTGTAAAATAAAAGAGGAATAAGGAAATGTTAAATTAAGTATCAAATAATATAATCAACAAATAAATCCAGATTTACCTCAAGTATATATCTATACTATATTAAAAAGTACATACTCTTGTAAAACTTTTGAATCACCCATTATACCCTTATTTTTCGAATATATTTCTTAAATGTCATTGTTTAGACTTTTATAGTTTTACTCAACTAAAAACTCTATTTTTATTTAATTAAATATAATATCCTTATAACTATTTAATTTTTACCATTTTACTATTTCAATTAAAAAAATTATATATATTAGAATTTTTTAAATATATTTTTATATTTTTGCTCAACTAAAAACTCTATTTTTTGGCAAAAAAAACTAAAAACTCTATTTTTATTTAATTAAATCTAATATCCTTATACCTATTTTATTTTTATCAATTTACTAATTTAATTAAAAAACTTAGATATATTAGAATTTTTAAAATATATTTCTTAAATGACATTGATTAAATTTTACAGTTTTTTTAAGAAATAAACTTTTACAATTATTCTACTAAAAACTCTATTTTTATTTAATTAAATTCAATATTTTTATAAATATTTTAATTTACCATTTTAATTTTAAAAAATTGGAGACTTTTTTTCAATTATAATATAAACTAATTTGAACAAAAAAAAATTATAATATAAACTAACAAAAATCTTATTATCAAGTTTAAAAGTTAAAATAATTTACCTAATCATTAATTATTCATCATTTTTTAAAATAATTAAGTTAAAAATTTATTTAAAATTTAATTATTGTGATTGACCTTTTTCAATTTTGGAATGTGTATTGATAGTTTAATATATTGGAATGTATAACAAGAATTTAAAGTTTTTAAAAATAAAAAGAAGAGTAACATGCGATTATTTCCTTTGACTTATAAAGTTAGAAAAAAAAGTTAGAGGAGTCAATTGGACGGGTTGGACGGGTTTCAGGTTATACTCATCTGGGTCCATGTCATATGAGTGAGGTAATTTTCTCAGATCATTAGGGTTTCGGCTTATCTGGATTCAGGTCATTCGGGCCTCGGGTCTGCTGGATTGAGGGTCATGCAGGTTCGAGTTTTGGCCTCAGGTTACTCGGGTTCTAGGTCATTCGGGTTTTGGATTTTTTAGGTTTAGGACTCGGATCAATTGGGTCGGCCTTTAAATTTTTAAATTCTTAAATTTATTTAAAATGGTTAAAATTATAACAATGTGTATTTTATTGAATAAAACATAATTTTAGTTTATAATATTCTTGGGTCATCCGATCATTTTCTCGGGTTATTCGGGTTACAAGTTTGTCGGGTCTGGATAGGACAAGTTCGGGTTGTTTAATTTCTCTGGTCAAATCGGATTCGGTTGGATTGGGACGGCTTATCGAGGTTGGATCAGATTTTAACAGTTTTACTTATAATTAATTTCAATTATTATTTTAATTTTCTTTTAATTTAAACACGATTGGTCACGTGCACTACACATGGAAGTGAAAACTAGTATTATAAAAGACAGATTAGTTGAGAAGTTTAAAATTTTTATTTAATTTCTTACATTTTAAAAATATTTCTAGTAATGGATGCGTGTATATGGGTGAGTGTGTACAAAAATAAAATATGTATGTTAAAGTCGTTACCCTAAATTGAAGTAATAAGTTGTCCTTAAATGATTTTTTTTTCTTAGAAATTTAATTTTAGACTATAAATTTAATTAGAGACAAGTAGGGTGGCCTGCGCTTACACTGCAGTCATCTTCTTATTAGGGCTATATTTTTTGTAGTTGTTTAGTCGGTTAGTAAAAAGATATTGCATTGGCTGTAAGTTAATTAGTTAGGAGAAACTCATACATGCAAACAAATAATTCGCATATATAAGGCAAAACACATGACCTTTCTTTCATTTTAAAAATGCATTACCTAAATTCTACTTCATCTCTAGGTAGTTCATCAAAATAAAACTAACATTCTACTCCTTCATCTCTAGATAATTCATCAAAATAAAGCTAATTTTTTTTTAAGAAAAAATAAAGTTAATATTAATTGTTATTTGAAATGTATGTCGATTATCTAAAAAAAATAGTATGCCGCGGTCATTTTTTAATCTTGATTGCAATTATTAAATTAATGAACTCGGGTAGGTGGAAGAATTTGGCTTCTGCATAAGGAAGGCCTAATTTTTTGTAGTTAAGGATCATGTATAGTTGTCGTAGGAAAATTGAATTAGTTGAGAGCATTTGCAGGAGCATATATAATTTACACAATGCATCACAAAATGATTGTACTTAGCATTGGCTAAATGTGTTTTTGGAAATGTGGAAATATACTAAACATAAGCAACTAATAGAAACCTCAATAAAAAGGAAGTTAAATAATAAATAAAAAAAACTTTTTGTAAAATAAAAGAGGAATAAGAAAATGTTAAATTTAAGTATCAAATAATATAATCAACAAATAAATCCAGATTTACCTCAAAATGTTGCGGTTAGAAGTGAAAGCTCCCCACTTTAGGTTATGTCATCCTAAGGTGCTGCTAAATTAAATGGAAGGATCTTATCAATATCCACTTGGAAATTTTAGTAAACAGAACGGAGTCCATATGAAACCAATTAAGAGAAATGTTAGGGCAGAAGAAACCCACCCAAATAGAAATGAAGACGAAAGGAAAACAGAACTGGAATGTCACTAGTTTACCCATGAATCAACCATTATTGTAGATACATTTATAACACCAATCCTTTGGAATTCCGGCAAAAGAGTTGAACCGGTAAATCGTAATATCTACACACAATTAGTATGTAATTAAAACACACTTAATCGTAAATATAAAAATAGTAAATTACCAAAAAAGGCAGCAGGAAAAGTAAGGGAGGAAATTCATCGAGACCCTTTTTAGTCACCCGAAAAGTACGAAAAGACCAAAAAAGCCAAAACAAAACACCACATTAATTCTCAATTTGGCCTTTAAGTAATTTCCATAATCACTAAAAATAATATATAGTATATATTTGTGCCCACCTAAGTTTATTTAATCTCATTTATAGTATTTAATATTTAAAATTTCAAAAACTTTTATACATAGCTCAATCAAATATATTGCATTTTTAAATAATAAAATTTAAAAAATGAAACTATAAAAAGGAAAGATGATTTTATAATTTGTTGATCAATAGATTAGATAATATTTTGAGTTGTTAAATTTAACGTATGTTTCACCATGTGATTTCATGTTCAAGTATTGGCATGATATTCTTTGTGAAAGGCAGATTAACCGAGAAGTTAAATTATATAATTTAATTTAATCTCTAAACATTTTTAAGAAAATATACCTAAATAATATAAATATTCTTAGTAATGTGTGCATTTATAGGTGTGTGCACAAATAAAAATTTGTACCTTAATTTTGTTACCCTAAATTAAAGAATCTTAAGCACTTTAGTTTAATAAGTTGTTCCTTAATGATTTTTTTTCTTATAAATTTAATTTTAAACTATAAATTGAATTATAGACTTGTGCTCATTTGAGTTATATAATCTCAAGTTTAGTATTTAATATTTATAAAAAAAATAAAATATATATATATATATATATGTAGCTCAATCAAATATATCGTATTTATTATAGAGAATAGAATTTTAAAATGTAAATATAAAATAATAATGGATGTTAGTAAAAAATACTATTCCCTTAATCCCATAATATAAGTCCCCTTCTAGAATCTTTTTTTGTCGCAATTTATAAGTCCCTTTATCAAACCCAATACTTATTTATTAGTTATTTCCAAAACTATCATTATAGTAGTTAAGAGAGTTAGTAGGGGGAGAGAGAATTAGGGAGAAAAAGATAAAGATAAAAATAGAAAATAAAGGTAAAAGTATATAAAATTTTGTGTTCTAACTAATTTTTTTAATCTTGATGATATAGTTAAAAAAAAACTTATATTATAAGACAAAGGGAGTAACTTTTAGCCATGTCATTGATTATTTCAATATATAAACAGTTATTTTTGCAGACCTAATTGCAAAATAAAAGTAGAGAATTAGAAGGGGCAAGAGAAAAATAACTTCTCACGAATGAAGCCATTCAATAACTTCGTATGCATTAAACAACTAAGTCGTAATTTAATTGGCCACTACAAATTGACTTAAATATTCTCAAAACTCTCGTACCGGTGGAAAGCGATTGAACCAATGTACGTAGTGACTGGGGTTGATGAACGAGTTTAAGGTTTCGTGGAGGCATTCGAACAACTTTATAGGAAAGCTCTAAAACAGCAGGCCAAGTCCTGAAACGCTTCTGATACTTTTGGCAACCCAAGGCGTGGGCTCTGTTTATCTTTTCCTCAGTTCTTCGAGTTTTGAACCACTTTGGCTTTTCAGTGTAAGATTCTTCGTCCTTTCAATTAAAAGTTGAAAATGAAAAAAAAAAAAAGTTCTATGCTGTTTTGGTGCTGTGTTCAATTTCATTTTTTTTTTATTAAGCATTGACCACGTTAAAAATGTTTCTCGAACAAATTTAATTGTTGTGATCCCACCTATTAGTAAAATTAAGTAATTTTTATACTTCCATTTAATATTTCATTAACGGAAGAAATTTTTCAAAAATGCCACTACTATAAATTGTCCTAATAAATTTCGACCTCTTTGCTAACAAATAATAATTGCTTAACTTAACAGGCAAAGAAAATCCACGAATAAGCTGGTCTACAAAAAAAAATTCTGAAATTTCTCTGTCAAATGCGTCAATCTCTGATGAGGATAGCTAATCAGAATTCAGTTTTGAAAAGAGAAGCCGAAGCTACATAGGAGGTTTATTCTACTGTGGGAATAGTTTTCAAATATGATAGAGAAAGTATTTGTGATAAGCTCGTTGAATTGGAAACTGTTGATTGGTTTCCCATTTTGGTGATTGGGTTGTTTTGATACATGTTTTATGATTTCTTGGATTGACTTATGGAGTTATGGTATATGCTAAGGAGAATTGAAGATGGATTTTTAACGACTCTTTAGGCAGAATAAGGCAATTGGGAAGTGGTGATCAAGCATTGATCCTCATTTAGTGTAGTTTTTTTTTATTTGGTTTTATGTTTGCTGCTTTATTTGATTTTCTTTTTGTTAGGCTTCGTTCTGTTTTTTTCTAGCTATTTGCTTGTATTGCCTGGATAGTGCCTTGCGTCTGTTTACTTGTATGTATTGACTTGCTGTTGTTTTGGACTTCCCTGTTTTGTTTTCGCAGAGTGTTTCGCCTGCTTGGAAGGGGTCCTAATATTGTTGCTCTATTTTCTATAATACTATCTGTCTTTCAAAAAAAAAATTATTGTTTGCCACATTCAAATTTGATAGTAGTGTTATGGTAAGAGTTTCATAAGATAACTTGAAAAATTATTATATAAGAATCAACAAATGATAATTCAAAACTCCAAGCTTCTCGTGGAGTTTAGTCACGAACACTCCTTTTAGGACACTTATTCAGAACATAAATAGCACAAGCAATGACGTCTGCCCAAAAATCTTTCAGTAATTTTTTACTATGCAGCATGCATCTCACCATATCCATGACAGTTCTATTCTTCCTTTCAGCTACCCCATTTTGTTGAGGTGTGTACCTAGCAGTCAACTGATGCATAATATCATATTTCTCCAAGAAATCATCATATACAATATATTCAATACCCCTATCAGTTCTCAAAATTTTAAGAGTATACCCACTTGCTTCTGAACGTAGAATAAAAACTTCTTGAAAACATAACAAGCATCAGATTTATACTTCAAAAAAAAAAATTAAACCCGATCTTCCTACTAATGTCATCAATGAAAGTGATAAAATACCTGCTACCACCAATGGAAGGAACCTCCACAGAGCATAAGTCCGAATGAACAAGTTCAAGTGGTATGGATGCTCTCCAAGCCCACCCTTTAGGAAATACTTCCCTATGCTTTTTTCCCAAAACACATTCACTAATTAATGAGAAATTGCCACTTCATTAATATGTAAAGTTAGAATTTTAAAAGCCCTTATAAGTACTTCCTCAGTCCCTAATTAGATATCCACTCTTGGTCAACAAATACTAAACTTTGACCATTATTTATAAAAAATATATAAAGTAAAATAATTTTTAAAAATAATACTTATAAACTTTAAATTATAAACTTTTCAGCATATATTTTTTAAAAATTAAATTTTACATATTTTTTTTATAAACAATAGTTAAAGTTTAGTGCTAATTGACCAAGAGTGGACATTTAAATGGGGACGGAGGGAGTAAATAAATACAGTTTTCTTACATCTTCTACTCCTCTTCCTTCATAATGTTTAGGTTTAACCCACCATCTCCACCTTCACACACCCTAACCAAATCCAAATATGCATAATGTTTAGGTTTAACCCACCATCTCCGCCTTCACGCAACCTAACCAAATCCGAATATGCAAGTTCATTGTTCTTATAGCTTCCAAATAAATTTCACAAATTTGCAAAGTAATTCAATCCCTTCAAGTGATTTGGAGTTCCAATGATATTGGTCAGCACATGTGAACAAACTTACAAGATTTTTATTTATAATTTATGATACTAAATTTAACAGATACTAAATTTAGCAGTTTTTCATTTTCCTTTCTCTTGTGGTCATCTGCTTTGAATATGCATTATATTTTTGGCCAAAAAAATGTATTATTGGGTCTCTTTGCTTTGTTGTCCGTTAATCCACCTAAAATAAATTAAATTTGGATTTCTTTTCTGTATTTTAGAGAAAAAGCTTTTAACTAAATGTAAGGACATCCTTATTTCGGATGTTGTCAATCAAACAGAGGAAATTTAGGTTGTTCTTACTTTTTTCTTTATTTAGAATTTTAGATCATCAGATACTAGCAAATGAATGAAATTTGGGCTTTTCTTTTGTTAGAGTTAGATCTTCTTGACAATTACAAATTAGTTATATTTGTGTTAATAAAAAATAAGGAAGTGCAATAGCAATGGAATAAAAAAATTTCTTTTTTTGTGGATAAGTAATAAAAAATCAATTTACTAATTATTTTTTAATTAAATAATTGGAAAGTCATGTGTATTTATTTTCAAGGGCACATAATTAATCATCATCAAGCATAAAAAAACATATAATCTATAATGTAATTAAAGCACTCCTAACAATAATTTTTTCCATTTGTCACGATACTCGCTTTCAAGACTTTACTTAAGTAGAATAAGTGTCGAACCACTTGAACCAACTAATTGTTAGTAGTATCACACACTTTTCAACATTCATAATAATAAACTTAATAAGTAATGATGACTTATTTCTAAAAAAATAAGGAGGATTTCTGTGCACAAATTATCATATAAATAAAAATAATTTAAAAAATGCAAAAAAAAAAAAACAGACGTGTTGTAATGGACACCCTCAATGAGTTTTATTTTACCTAAATTTAATAATATGTATAGATTTACTTATAATAATTTTGAAAATCATTTAGAAAAAATTAATCTTTTCAAAAATTACAATTAAATTTTATGGTCGTACTTAAATCTAATCATTTTATGTAATTTAAAATAATTTTCAACAAAATTTTCAGTCCCACGTGTGAAGCACGTCCTTAATTCCAGAATTTATGGATAAAAGACTAATAAGCTTTTCAATAATTATCACATATAAAACTTTTTTTTCTCATATAAGTTTAACAAGTTAAATTTCTATACCCACATACATAGCATGTGGACGTATAGATTTTTTGTGATTAAGTATTGTAAATTTAATAAAATTCATTATTTATGAAATCGTTACTATACTGAATTTGTTGGTAACTATATAGGTTTTTAATAAACTACATGGATTTTTTTTAGTACAAAGTATGGTGAAGTTGATAACCTTCATATTATATGAAATAATTAAAAAAGATACTTTTAATTGAAGGTTAATGGATTTATTAGTAGATGTATATCCTTTTTTATTACCTACAAAGCTTTTCTAGAAATTGGATATTGTAAAATTGTTATAAATATTTTAATAAAGCATGGTTACATAATTGTTGGTGAATTTATTCTTATATCCTTCAATGAAATTCTTCAAAAAAATTTCAATAGTCAAGTATTGTAAATTTGATAAAGTTGTTACCAAATTACTGAAAATTAAAAACTACTAAATATGTTAGTATATATATATATAAAAGGTTTTAGGTAAACTGTATAATCTCTTTTAGGAAGTTCATAAGCACTAGCCTTTTTTTAGTAACCTTATAAAATTTTTTAACACCTTTTGTAATATTTTTAATTGACCTTATAAAATGTTTTTTTTATATGACCTTATACGATTTTTTAGTAGGTTAGTAGTTTTTTTTTAAAATAATTATAAGTTTTTGAACGGCTTAATGTCCAAATTCCCCCTGAATTTGCACAAAAAAGACAATTTCCCTTAATTTTTTTCGATGTTACAAAAGAAAAAGAGAAAAATGACCCCCCTACCGTCAACAAAACCGTTATCTCATGCTTTCACTTTTGTAAGATAAACGGTTGGTAGATAACGATTTTGTTGACGGCAGGACAATCAGGGAAGAAAAAAAATGCTTAGAGGGAAAATTGTCCTTTTTGTGCCAGTTCAGCGTAGAATTTGGGCATTTAGTCATTTTTGAACTAGCCTGATAATTTTTTATAATAATCTTTTGGACTACTTATTAACTTTTTAATTAATCTTATAAGATTTTTTTGTTAAGCTTAGTGTAATTTTAGTAACTTATAAGATTTCTTTAATAAGTCTTATAAGATTTTAAATAATATTTTAAGATTTTAGTAGCTTTTTTATTAAGCTTATAAGAATTTGTTTTGGTATGTATAGTAGTTTTTTTAGTAAGCATATAAGTTTTTATAATAACCTTTAAAGATGTTTTAGCAACTTAATTTATAAGTTATTTTAACAATCTCTTAAAATTTTTAATAGCCTTCTTGCCTACCTTATAAATTTCTTTTCATAACTTTAGAAAATTATTGAGTAACTCTTTTAGTAAACCTACATGCTTTTTTATTAACTTTATATGCATCCATTAGCTAAACCCAATTACTTATAATTAATAGTTATTGAATTTGTTGGAACACATGTAGTTTCTTTGATACTCCATTAAAATTACTTATAAATTCATAAACGTATAATCTTTTTGATAAGTATTGTAAATTTAATAAAATTCATTATTTATGAAATTGTTACCATATACTTAGTAATAAAAGTAGGTAATTCAATTTGTTGGTAAATATATAGTTCTTTGATAAACTACATAGATATTTTTAGTACAAAGTATGGTAAACTTAATAACCTTCATATTATATGAAATAATTTTAAAAAATACTTCTAATTAAAGGTTAATGGATTTGTTAGTTAAATTTTTTCTTACCTATAAATCTTTTCCGAAAATTGGGTATTGTAAAATTGGTAACCTCATTATTGAATAAGTGATTGTAAATATTTTTATAAAGCATGGTTACATAATTTGTTGGTAAATGTAAAATGTTTCGTATATCCTTCAAAGCATTTTCAGTAATCAAGTTTTGTAAATTGGATAAGTTGTTACCAAATTACTGAAAATGAAAGGTTACTAAATTTAAAGGCGAACATATAAGGTTTTAAGTAAACTATATTTAAAGGCAAACATATAAGGTTTTAAGTAAACTATATAAGTGGGCAAGTTATGCTCTCTCCTCTCTCTACTTCGCACTCTCCTGCCTCTCTTCTAAATTCCGATCAACTCTCGGGCCAAGAAGTCGATCTTCTTGAGCGAAGCAACAAGCGCATCAAGGAAAATTCCTCTACTATGGATGTTTGCTCTCAAGATTCCCCCTTTGTTGACAAGAGTAATCTCCCTCATGCCTCCTATAGAGACATGCTGATCCAACAGCAAGAAGGACTCCATTTTTGCTTCAATACCGATCCCAATTTTGCGGATGAGGACTCAGACGTGGAGGAAGACCACGATGATGACATCCCCACCATCCTTCTCTCCAGAGAAGAAAAGAAATGCATCAGAGCTCCTTGGATTAACTCTATCATTGTCAAAACCTTTGGTAAAAGCGTCGGCTATAATTTTCTCCTCCCTAGAGTCAAAGCCCAGTGGAAACCAAGGGGGAATATGGACTGTATTGATCTCGGTCGCGACTTCTTCCTCTTTAGATTCCACTCCAAAGAAGACTTCAACAGGATCTTCTTTGGGGGGCCTTGGTTTGTTGGCCCCTACTTCCTATCCATGAGACGCTGGGAACCTTCTTTTTTCCCTGAAAAGGCCGCCTTTGCGACTACTGCGGTATGGGCGAGACTGCAGGGACTACCAATTGAATTATTCGACAAAAATACCATTCGACGGATCGGAAATCAATTGGGAGTCCTGCTGCGAGTTGATACCAATACTGCTAGCAGTTCTAGGGGACGCTATGCCCGCATCTGCATCCAAGTTGACCTGGATAAACCTTTGATCCCCAAAATCCGAATTGGGAGTCATGTTATACAAGTTCTTTACGAAAACATTGTCGACCTATGTTCTAAATGCGGATGTATAGGTCACAATTCTAACGCTTGCCCTTCTCTTAATGTAGGTCAACAGGACTCGACTTCTAATTCCCCCACTGAGACTATGGATGTTGAAAATCGGAAAAACTTTTCACCGGATAACGCCGAATATGGCCCCTGGATGGTTGTCTCACGGCGGAGGCCGCCAAAATCCCAAGGCACATCAACGGTCGAAAAAGGAGACAACTCAAAATCCAAGCCCATTCCTCCAAAGCTGGGCCACAACGGTCATCAGGAGCCCAACAAGAAAAAGTCTAAACTCAAAGACCAAACCAATTCTCTCAATCAGGTCATTCATGCCCAAGCCCCTCCTAATAGCCGTTACTCTAAGCTTAACGGCGTTGTGGATGAAAAATCTTCCCCTCCCCAGAAAGAATCTAATTGCCATCACCCTGCTAAAAAGAGCTCGGAGCTCAAGACCCCTCCTATCAGTCTTGATTTGACCCAGTGCAATTCTTTGTCCAACAGTCACGAACCGATAAGTTATCAGGTTCCCATGGTCACCATGGTATCTGAAGGCACCCACACCCAATCAAACCAAATTCCAAAAACCCAACCTGTTAATGTCAAAGGTCTTCCTTCCGCCCCCACCCCCAAGCCTAATGGACGACCTCCTCTTTTACTTCAAGCTCTCGGACAAGATCATCTCCATGAAAGAGGCAGTGAACATCCTCCTGGAACAGAACCCCTCTCACCAAGAGAACATCAGTTTTCCCCTCTCTCTGGCTTGGAGAAGCATGATAGCAGCCCCTCCAGGAGTAGATCCGGAACAATTTCTCCACCTCCTTCAAGACCAAATGGTTCACGAACCGAGGAATCCACCACTGAACGAGGAAGTGAAAGATCAAATGTTGAAGTAGCTCGTTCTTCAAGAGTTCGTAGAGGCAAAGCAGAGCGTGTTGACAGAAGTCGAAGCCCCCTCCGATTCTCCTTGGGAGATCACCAAACTGAGAAGAGTCATCTTCAACAGCGAGATCCCGTTTCACAAGACCATTCTGATACCCAGGTTTGTGAGGGAGACGAGCGTTATCGCTCAATTTTACAAAGAGCTCGATAGCCCTCTGATGGAACACAATCTTGTGGTCATGCCGAGCTACCACCCGGAAGCAAACATGCTATGGAAGACAAAGGAGGGGCATGTTTTAGCAATCCCTGAGTTGGCCAAATGGTGGCTAGGTGAAAAAAATCCAACCCTTATGGATATGAAAATCTTAGTGTGGAACTGCAGAGGTGCAGTTAGTAACGAGTTTAAACAGGCATTTTTTGATCTGGTCAGAACTCACAATCCCTCCATTTGTATTCTCGCCGAAACAAAAATTTTTGGTGATCAAGCTGAGCGCATCAGTAGTTCCCTGGGTTTCGATGGCAGGCATATCATCAACGCCCGTGGTTTCTCGAGTGGACTTTGGATGCTTTGGGACACTGCTTCAGTCTCACTTGACATTCTCCCCCATGGAGATCAAGCTATCCATGCAATTGCTAAGGTACATAATAATTCCCCTGTTTCTCCCTCTTGGCTTTTATCTAGTATTTATGCTAATCCTAATTTACAGCAAAGAAAACTTTTATGGGATGAACTTGTTACTGTTAGTTCTAATTATACTGGCCCTTGGGCCATCATGGGGGACTTTAACGATGTTCTCTTTGATTTTGAGAAACTTGGGGGTAATGGCATCAACAACTATAGAGCTAGACTCTATAAGGAGTGTATGGATTCCTGTAGCATGATGGACCTTGGTTTTTCTGGTCCAAGATTTACTTGGGCTAATAATTGGAGCAATGGTCCTTTGATCATGGAAAGATTAGACAGAGCTTGGGCCAACCCTGACTGGAGAATCCTCTTTCCAGAGGCCTTTGTCCATCACTTAACCAGAATTTACTCTGATCATAACCCCCTCCTTCTCAATCTTAATCCTGGCTCTTCTATTATAGGAGAGAAACCTTTCCGTTTTGAATCCTTCTGGCTTTCTCACCCTGATTTTATGCCTTTTGTCGAAAGTATTTGGTCTCAACCCCCTGGTGATCTTGCGGGTAAGACAGCCAATTTCAAATTTGCTATCAACACCTGGAACAGGGAAGTTTTTGGCAACATCTTCTGGAAAAAGAAAAAAACTCCAAGCCAGGATTGATGGCACCCAAAGGGCTTTAGCTTCTAGTCCAAATGCTTTCCTTCTCCAACTCCTAAAATATCTTCAAGTGGAGTACCGGACTATCCTCCAACAAGAAGCTGAGCTATGGAGATTAAAGTCTAGATGCGATTGGGTTGTCGATGGAGATAAAAACACCAGGTTCTTCCATGCTACCACCCTCAACCGTCGTAGAAGAAACAAGATTCTTTCCATTAAAGATTCTGTTGGCAATTGGTTTCATGACAAAAGAGATGTCCATCATATTATCTGCTCCCACTTCAAGTATCTTTTCACCACTTCTCTTGACTCCTCCCCCTTCAAGAGTTCTAGTTCTTGGCCTTCCTCCACTCCTCAGATCCCTCCTGACTCTCTGGACGATCTTGCCAAAATCCCTTCTATTTCTGAGATTCGTAAAGCCCTGTATTCCATGAAGCCTTTCAAAGCTCCAGGCCCCGATGGCCTCCACCCTGGCTTTTACCAAAAGTGCTGGAATATCATCAAAATTGCCTTTTGCCAAGACGTTCAAACTGTTTTTGCCAGAAATAAAGTTCCCCCCCCCCAATGGAATGAATGTCTCCTTGCTCTCATTCCTAAAGTAGAGGCCCCAAATGTGGTGTCTCATTATAGACCTATAGGTTTATGCAACACTCCTTATAAGGTTGTCACTAAGATCATTGTCAATAGACTCAGACCTTTTCTTAACAACATCATTAGCCCCTTTCAAGCTAGCTTCATCCCTACCAGAAAAGGTTCTGATAATGCTATCATTCTACAGGAAGTTGTTCATGACTTTAGTAGAAAGAAGGGAAAAACGGGTTATATGATTCTAAAAATTGATTTAGAGAAAGCATATGACAGATTGGAATGGAACTTCATCCGAGAGACTCTTCTTGCTTTCAACTTTCCTAAAGGCTTGATTAATCTAATTATGAATTGTGTATCTTCCTCTTCTATGAGTGTCCTGATTAATGGTGGGATAAGTGAAAGTTTTGAGCCTTCTAGAGGCATCAGGCAAGGTGATCCCCTCTCTCCCTACTTATTCATTTTATGCATGGAGTACCTTGCCCAAATCATCTCCCAAAAGGTTGAGGACAGATCTTGGAAAGCTTTTAAATTCACGAGAAGAGGCCCCCGTCTTTCTCACCTCTTCTTTGCGGACGACCTCATCCTTCTCGCCACTGCTACCACTGATAACTGTCAGGTTATCAATGAGGTCCTCTCCCACTTCTGTGAATGTTCTGGGCAAAAGATTAACCTTCAGAAGTCTAAAGTCTTCTTCTCCAAAAATACTCCTGTCGATGTTAGGCAAAACATCTCTACCTCTATTAATATCCCTGTAACGGATAGCATTGACAAGTATCTTGGTTTTCCCATCCTGGATAAGAAACCCAAGAAAGCTCACTGCAAACTCATTGTTGATAAGATCAACGCCAAGCTGGCTGGCTGGAAGGCCAAACTTCTCAGCCCTGCTGATAGAAAGGTCCTTATCAGTTCCAGCCTTACTGCCACTGCTAGCTATTATATGCAAGGTATGCTCCTGCCAGCCTCCTCTCTTAATGCTATTGACAGAGCCTGTCGTAACTTTTTATGGGGAAGCTCGGATAATAACAAAAAGATGCATAATGTCAAGTGGGAGTTGGTTACCTGCCACAAACAATGTGGGGGTCTTGGTCTTAAAGCTGTTAGAAATCTCAATGAAGCATTCATGGCTAAACTAGGATGGGTTGTTCTGAAAAAAGATTCTGCCTTGTGGTGTCAACTCCTCAGAACCAAGTACATCGACCAACCTAGATCTTCGGCCTCACACTCTTCTATCTGGAAAGCTATTAATAAAAGCTGCTTCATTCTCCAACATGGTTCCAAATGGAATGTCAATAATGGTCTCAAAGCTCGTTTTTGGGAAGACAACTAGACGGGCCACGGACCTCTCAGGGACTTCTTCTATGGTCCTCTTCCTGTCCATGAGATTAACATGCCGGTTGCTCAGGTTCTTTCCAATGATGGGGATTGGGTTCTCTCCTCTATCTCCTTTAATCTCCCTGACTTTCTTTCTAATTCCATTCTTGCCATTCCCATATCCAAATTCAACAATAGTGAAGATACCCTCTCTTGGAATAATTCAAAAGATGGTAATTTCACTATTGCTCAAGCTTATGATATTTCTAAAGGCAATCCTCAACCTTGCCCTGCTGACTGGAGTTGGATCTGGAAAACCCCTGTTTTTCCCAAGGTGCAGCACTTTCTTTGGCTTGCTCATCATGGTAAACTGATGACTAAGGCCAGACTTTTTCATCCGGGCATCTCCTTATCTGACATTTGCCCTGTGTGTAATCAAGTCACCGAGACTTCTGATCACATCTTCAGAGATTGTGAGTTTATTTCCCAGTTTTGGGATCGATTTTCTCCTATCAAACCTGGTGATTCCAACCCCAGACTCTGTTTCAAAGATTGGATTAGGGACAACTGTTCTAATTCTACACCTTCTGGCTTCCATAATATTCCTTGGAATATTATTTTTCCCCTTGTTCTTTGGGACATTTGGAAAAATAGAAATAAGAGGATCTTTGAACCTGATTCTGTCCTCACTCTTTCGATTGATCACATCCTCCATTCTGCTGTTGAAATTTTTGCTGCTAGGAAGGTCACCTCCCCTAGTAGACAGAACTCTCATACAATCTTCATCAAATGGGAACCTCCCCCTGAGGGTGTGTTTAAGCTCAACACTGATGGTGCTTCTCGTGGGAATCTTGGTCCCTCGGGAGCGGCTGGTATTTTGAGAAATCACCGTGGTAGCTTCTTAGCTGCTTACTCACGGAAACTTGGCAATGCTACAAGCCTTTTAGCTGAATTGTGGGCTGTTAGAGATGGTCTTGAGGTGGCCAATAATCTGGGTTTCAAAGACAATATCATTATTGAAACTGATTCCCAAATTGCTGCCCACCTCATCACCAATGACTCCTCTTCCTCTCATACTTACAACGCTATTATTCATGATTGCAGATGGCTCGTGGCGAAGCTGGGAGTTCTGGCAGTCAGGCACGTGATGCGTGAAGGAAATACTTGTGCTGATAAGCTGGCGAAAGAGGCCATTGATCAACATGATCGCTTTTTGTTATTTGCCAAAATGCCTTCTTCTATTTCGGATGCTTGTTTTTCTGATTTCAGGGGCGTGTCTTTCCCCAGACTTGTTAGGACTAATTGTACTGTCTCTAATTTTGTTGGGCTTAATGCCTCTGATGCTGTTGGGTTTAATGCCCCTGATGCAACTGGGCTTAATGCTCAGCATGTTGTGAACTCGTTCTAAGTTTTCAATTTATTCGGTCTTTTTGAATAAAAAAAAAGTAAACTATATAAGCTTTTTTAGAAACCCCATAAGCATTTTAGTAATCTTATAAGCCTTATCTTTTTAGTAACCTTATAAAAAGTTTTAACATCTTTTGAAGCTTTTTAATTGACCTTCAAAGATTTTTTTTCTTGGATAAATGACCTTATAAGATTTCTTTTTAGTAAACTTAATTAGTAGTTTTTTTTTTTTTTTACTTTATAAGTTTTTGAAGTAGCCCTATAATTTTAATAATAATCTTTTGAACTTCTTAATTAATCTTATAAGATGTTTTTTTTTATTAAGCTTAGTGTATTTTTTGTAACGTATAAGATTTCTTTAATAACTCTTATAAGATTTTTAAATAATCATTTGAATTTTTAGTGAAATTTTCACTAATCCAATGTTATTCTTCAATAAAGCATTTCAATCAAGTATTCAATTGGCTAAATTGAATCTTAGTTTTTATCTTAACATAGGGATAAAGAGTACTACATGTTTATTTCTCATAAATTTGGAATAAAGCCAATAATTATTTAGATTCGAAAAAAGAATTTTTTTTGAACTGCTAATATGTTTGCTTATAATCCAAAATTCTGATAGTTAATATCAAGTTGAAGTTTCATATTTTTTTCAAATAATAGTCAAGTTTTGTACAAGTTCCGGGCATGATAATTAGGAAAGATCAAACCAATTTCAATCGCACTCTTTCAGTAACCGAGTATTGTAAATTTGATAACATCAATTATTGATTAAATTGTTACCAAAATTACTTATAATGATATGTTACTGGATTTGTTGGGTAAATATAAAGTTTTCTTTTTCATAACTAAATAGCTTTTTTCTATAACTGTGTATTATAATTTTGATAGCCTCCATTGTTATGAACCTGATACCTAATTAATCAACAATGAAAATTTATTGAATTTTCTGGTTCACGTACAATGATTTTGATAAAATATATAACTTTTAGTAACTAGCTATTGTAAATTTAGTTAACAACATTGCTCATAATGAAATTGATAAATTTATTCTCAATAATTTTTAAGAATTTAGACAAATTTAATATTTTTAAAATTAACAATTATATATTACTATATAACTTAAAATGAGTTTCAACTAAAATTTTAATCCCACGTGTGAAACACGTGGCAAATAGACCTGCTGAAGGGCCCGGGGTACCCGCCGGCCCGAAGGCCCGGCCGAAAAATGGGAGGGTTTGGCAAAAATTTAAGACCCGAAAGTCGGGCCCTGGAAAAAAAAAACGAGAGGCCTGTTTCAAACGGGCCGGGCCTTGGTGACCTGTCAAAAGCCCGAGGCCTAGCCCGGCCCGTATTGTAGTATATATTATTTTATAATATTTAATAACTTTATTAGTTATATATATAAACATATAAAATATAACTTTACAATACATATTATATTATATAACATATATTTTTTAAAAAATATGGCTAGTAAAAAATTTACCATGTTCATTTTTTTAAAAGTTTGATATGTAATTGATTTTTTTATTATCACTTAAGAAAAAAATTAAAAAAAAACGGGTGGGCCTGTGTGGGTCTTGGACATGAGAATATAAATATGGGCGGCCTTTGGTCAAATGACCAAGTCCGAATGTCGGGCCGGGCCAGTCCCGGACTTGCAAGATTTATGTAATTATATAGTAAAAACCCGGCCCGAACTCGGCTCATGAGTAGGTCTACAAAATACCAGATTAAATAAAGTAACGACCAAAAGAAATCATTACATGAACAAATCCATCAATGTACGTCAATCATAGTATTTATCTATACTATATATAAAAGTACGAATAAGGGAAACTTTATGTTTTCCGATTGTACCTTTTTTTCTAATATATTTTTAGATTGCCATTATTAAATAATATTTTAATCATTTAATCATTTTAATAATGGAAATTTAGATTATCCTCATTAGTTAGGATCCAATGGCCAATAGGGATGTCCCACATCATCTTTAGCATCTGAATTTTCGTCTAAAACATTCTCCAAGTCGGTTTAGGAAAAAATCAATTTTGTCCAGAAATTTCAAGGGCAAAATCATCCACAAAAACGACAGAATTAGGTCTCTAGATAAACATAAAAGTTGTAGATCTCGGAATCCTCTTTCCAACGGTACCTCATTTGCATTTTATCTGAGCTCCGGATCAAAAGTTATGAATTTTCTTCCAAAACTGCTCTTGTGAAGTTCTCCTTTAAATAAGATTTAACAATGCTGCATCAGGGCTGAATCATTACTGCATCATAATTACTGATTAGACTTAGACTCCTTCTTTGGGATTCCATATTAACGAATTGAGTTTAAGAATATCAGATTTAGACTTCAAGACATCTGACTTGGTAATTTGGACTTCATGGACTTAAATGAGCATAATGGGCCTATTGGGTCGAAATGAGACAAAATCAATAGTTTCTCCAAATCTATCTATACTATATATAAAAGTACGAATAATGAAAAACTTTATGTTTTCCGATTGTACACTTTTTTCAAATATATTTCTAAATTGACATTATTAAAATTTCTTATTTAAAAATTAATTATAAAATTTCAATTTAGACCGAATTATAAGTTTGTAAAATTGATTTTCATTAATGAACATGCAAATTTCTACTAATAATGGGAAACTTTATGTTTTCCGATTGTACCTTTTTTCTTCAATTATATTTCTAAATTTTTATTATTAAAATTTAGTATAATTTTATATTTAAAAATTTCAATTTAGACCGAAATATAAGTTTGTCAAATTGGTTTTCGTTGATGAACATGCAAATTTCCTTTACTATTATTTTTTGAATTTAATATTTTACTTTTAATTTCAATTTTTTAAATGTCAATAAAAAGATTAAACTAACACTAACACGTACAATACTATTGTTAGTGAAACTCCATCTCTTCGTTATATAATGTTTTGCCGCATTCACTTTGTTTAATTGGAAATTGTTGAGTTAGAAGAGTAGGTGATATTATGATTTTGATTTTCTTGTCTCTGTGTGGTTATCAAAATTTCATAAGATGGTTATTATAATTTCATGAGGAGGTTATCAAAATTCCATAGTGTGGTTATCAAAATTTCATATGGAAGTTATCAAAATTTCATGGGAAGGTTATCAAAATTTTATAGTGTGGTTACCAAAATTTCATAGGATCAGGTTATTAAAATTTTTTAGGAAGGTTATTGAAATTTCATAGTGTGGTTATCACAATTTTATAGAAAGGTTATCAAATAGATTATCAGAATATCATAGCGAGGTTATAAGAATTTTATAGTGTGGTTAACAAAATTTCATAAGGAGGTTACTAATATTTCATAGGAAGTTTATCAAAATTTCATAGTGTGGTTATTAAAATTTTTTAGTGTGGTTATCAAATTTTCATATGAAGGTTATAAAAGTCTTAATTTCATAAGGAGTACCAAAATTTGATAGAAGGTTATCAAATCTCATAGAGTGATTATCGAAATTTCATAGAGATCGAATTATCAAAATTTATAAGAAGATTATCAAAATTTCATAGTGTTGTTATCAAAATTTCAAAGCGAGGTTATCAAAATTATATAATGAAAATATCAAACTTTCATAGAGGGGTCAACAAAATTTTATAGATAGATTATCAAAATTTTATAAAGGTTATAAAATTTTCAAAATGTGATTGCCGAAATTTCATAGTGGTATTTATGGGGAAGTTATCAAAATTTCATAGTATGGTTACCAAATTAGGAAGGTTATTAAACTTTTACTATGGAGTAATCAAAATTTCATGGAGGATATCAAAATTTCATATGAAGGTTATCAAAATTTCATAGTTTAGTTTTCAAAATTTCATAAGAGGGTTATCAAAATTTCATAGTATGTAGATCAAAATTTCATAGGGAGATTAACAAAATTTCATAATGAGGTTATCAAAAAATCATAGAGAGGTTATCAAACTTTGTAGTTATCAAGATTTCATAAGGAGGTTATCAAAATTTTATAAGGAGGTTTATTAAAATTTTATAGCAAGGTTATCATAATTTCATAGTGTGATTATCAAAATTTCAGAGTGTGATTACTAACAATTCATATGGAGGTTTTAAAATTTTCATAACGTGGTTATCAATATATCATATGGAGGTAATCAACATCTCATAGTATTGGTTATCAAAATTTCATTCGGAAGTTATCAAAATTTCATAGTGAGGTCTTAAAAATTCCTTAGGGAGGTTAAAGTTTCAAAATTTCTTCAATAGTACAGTTATTAAAGTTTCATAGGAAGGTGTTGCGCCAAAAATCTCTTGCTAGAGTTTTCGCGGAGAATTCTTTATGACAGCGTAAGGGCGTGCCAGTCAATTTGCTGAAATTGACAAAGAGGTTGTAAAAACAAGATCTGGTGCGCGGAGCAGCAGATTAAAAGATCAGAACGATTGTGGGGACTGGATCAAAGTCACACCGGAGCATTTAAATCATTGGATCCACACGAACTGCTTCTCAAACTGGGCCTTCCTCTTTTTTGGATCAGATCTGAGAGATCTGCTTTGATTGTAATTGAAATTGAAAAGAAAATAACAAACTGATCTGTTATTTCTGAATGAAGAACACGTGTACAGTGTTTGTATGTCCGGAGACAAGATTGAAACAAGAGAAAAACACTAAAAGAGTGTTTGTTTGTCCGAAGACAAGATCTAAACAAGGAAAATATGAAGAACGAGTGAAGAACTCGTGATGAATGGGGTGAAAATGGCGCAGAGCCAGAGAGAAAATAAGCACGGAGCTTGTTTTTTTTCGCGGAGCAAGTTTGTAGCTGCAGGAGCTGGTTTTTGATTTCTCGGGAGAAATGTCTGAGATGCGGAATCTGCCTGAAACCTGAGAATGGCCTCCCTTTATATAGGGGACGGTTTGGGCTTGAGCATTTAATGCCATTGCCTTGCTGAGAAAGGCAAAATCTTCTCCTATGCAGATGACAGCTTTCAGGAAAGTGCAGTGAAGCTTCCTTCTTCTTCTGATTGCATCCAACTGCTTGGGAGAGGATTGGACATGCATAAGGGCGCCACTTTGCTAGGATAGGGGACGAAAATATGCCTCCTGGGTAGTTGATGACGATTCTTCCTTCTGCCTATCACAGTGCAGCAGGCTCTTGTTGCTTCTTTTGTGCTGAATTTAGCTAATTTGGCTAAGTAGTGGCCAACTGACATCATGATTTGAACTCTGATCATCGAAGCCACGTAATTACCCATACTTGGCCATATTTAGCTCTTTAAATCATGAAAATAAGAATTAATTAAGAAAATGGCTTAAACCGGGGTGAGAAAGCCATATGTCCTTAATTGAAAAGAATGCAAAAGTTGCAAACGATCTCGGATTTAACCAAAATTTCACTAGTAAGCTTAGAATATCTCCATAAGATCATGGAAAAAATCCAAAGTTAATTCGAGCTCTTCATCATGGCGAATTTGGTTTCACTCCCGAAAATGTCCTTAATTGAAAATCGGGCATAAGTTTTTACTCCGATGTCAGAATGAAGTGAAATTTTACCATGATGATCTACATAGCTCAAGGATCATCATGGTATGCTCCTTGGAAGAAATCGCAACATCTAGCCTCTACAATTGGTCAATTTCACTATTTTGTCCTTAATTGAACAAAATACAAGTTGCAATTTCACCTCCCGGGGTGGGAAGGAGGCTAGGCGTTTTCTCCATTGTGGTAGGTCGACTATATGGAGGAGGTGTGAGGTTGAAAATCTCATGCCTCTCTCACGTGCACAGATGTTTCTCTTGTTGACAAACTTTAGCTCTCTGCCTCCTTCCTGCAGGAAGAGAAAAATATCTTTCTGCAGGGCAGAAGGCGGCCTCTCCTCTGACTGGGAGACGACTTGGGCCTTGGTATGTATGTCCATAAGGTATTTTTCATCTCATGGTCAGATGGTAAGCAATTTTCCTTTTTTACTTGTTCGCCTCCTTATCAGGCAGCAATATTAAAGGAAACTGCTTCTGATTTGATTCTGTGTGCCACTCAACTGGGTAGCAGCGGCATACACTAGAAATTTAATAATAATTATTCAGAAAATAATTATTATTTAATTAGTAATTAATTAATTTCAGCCCTTGCAATTAATTTACAAGACTTTCCTAATTCAGTTTGAATCAGGGTGGTGCAGAAACCTAGTTTCTTTAGGAATTTTGATTAAATCCTAACCACACATCTTGATTATAATTATGATAAGACCAATTTACCCTCAATTGTAAATTGAGGTATAAACAATGCCCCCCCAAGCTTAAGTCTTTGTGTTTAAAAGAATTTAAGCTTGTATTTAAGGAAATTGGTCTTGGACCGAAATTTTTCCTCTTATTTCTCCTAGCCAACGTCGACACCCCCTTGGTACCATACTTAGCCGAATTTTTCAGCCTCTTTTTCAAGCTATAATGGCTTCCAAAGATCAAGGTAACAACAAGAATCATCACCAAAAATCATCTCTCATGCCAAGCAATTCAAGCCGCGGCTCCTTGTTCTTGGAGGCTTCCAAATCCTTGGCACGAATCAAGCAATTTGGATCAAACTCCCATGATGGCAGCTCCCAATCGACTCAAGCAAGGCCTAAGCTCAAGTCCATGGCGATTGATCCCAAATCGGCACAAAATCAAGGTAATTGTTCATGAACTCTTTAATTTTGCTCTTAAGTTCATCAATTTCCTTCATGCCGCCAACCCTAGCTCAAATTGCCATGATTAGGTCGACTTTGATGATGATTTTGGTATGATATGGCTGCTGTAATTTTGAGTAAAAATTTGATTTAGAAATCAAATCAATTTAATGAAGAAATTGGCCAAAATCCTTAGTAAAAACCATGTAGTTTTCGGCCTAGGACTTAGATTTTGCCATAGATCTTTAGGTGAACATGTTGCTGCATGAAATTGTGATTCCATGGCATGAAATCATGCCCAATATGTCGACATAGGGGCTGTAATTATCGGCCCCCAATTTCCTCTCCTTAGGCGCAAATTTGTGGCCTTATTTGGCTAGGATTACAAATCCTATTAGGTCTAGGAAGCCAAATTGGACTAGGAATTAGTGTTTTCCTTATAACATTAGGTGAGGATTAGATAAACCCTAAACCTAATTGGACAAGGACCATAAACCCTAGCTTGTCACGCCCCAAATTGATAGATTAAATATTTGGGCGGCAATTTTCAATTTAGTCCCTAGGGTTTATGTGATTTTGGGAATTTTGGCCAAATTGATTTAATTAGCCAAAAATTCAGGGAATTAATCATAAAATTAAGTCCTAATAAAAAATACAGGAAGCTTAATTTACATAATTTTGGTGCCCTAGTATGCCGCAGCCCCCAAATTGCACAAATTGCAACTTGTGCGGCATAGAATTAGGTTTTTAGGTTAAAATTCTTGCTAATTTTGGCCCAATTGATAAAATTAGCCATCAATCAACACTAGATCAGGCCTTAGGTGCATGAAATTAGGTTTAATTTCACACGTGCACAACCCAATTCAATAGGATTTTAAAAACCCTAATTGCCGAGCCCTTAATTGCATAAATTGCAAATAGGCGGCAAACAATCTTCACCCAATTCTTAAGGTTTCGGCCAAAATTGCTATTTTTAGCCAATTATTCTCATCAAATCAGGTCCTTAGCACATGAATTTAGGCTTAATTTGACACGTGCACATCCCAATTGATGAATTTGAGCAAACCCTAGCATGCCGAGCCCTTATTTGCAAAAATTGCAAATTGGGCGGCATGCTCCTTAGAAAATTAGGGTTTATGGATGATTTTTTGGCCAAATTAGTATACTTAGCCAAAAATTGGATTTTAGGTTTTAGGTTAAATTAAATTAAATTTTTAATTTACCCAAAAACCTTGAATTTTAGCATACCATGACTTTGGTTGAAAAATTACAACTCATGTGGTATGCACATTGAAATTTTCAGCCTTAGTATAATTTTATGGCCAAAAATTATTTTTATTTTCTTAAAATATTACCCTAATTATTTTTGGCAGCCATAATAATTATTTTTGCCAAAAAATAATTTTAAGCAATAATTTTAAGGTGGTAAAAATATTTATTTTCACCAAGCATACTAACGAAAATTGTATTCTAACAATTTTGTTAATTTTGTAGTTGCTAAGGATCTTGTTGCAGCACTTTTGAATTTTCCTAAGATGGAGGTTATGGAAGTCATTCCCTCAAACTTGGAGCTTGAGTCGGCTATTGATGATATCAAGAGCTTCTTCATCAATGTCAAACGTGCTAGCATGGAGGAGAATGCAGATTCAATCTTGAGGTCAATTAATATCATATGTGCCTCTCCTAGAGTTGATCTTCACATTGTCCAATTTTTGCGCGAATTCCCAATTCTTTTCAAGTTATTTGTTGATGACTACAACCATACTTCCAAGGCATTGGCCCAACTTCATTTGACTAAGGCCGAATACCTAACTGGCAGAGGAGAACTGGAACTTGAGATTATGAAGTTCCATGAGATGACCAATCCTACTGACCATGAAGTACTTCTCAACTCACTTCTGGATAGTCTCAGAGCTCAAATGTCTAGAGTGGAGGGTGAACTCACTACTCTGAAGACCAACAGGGAGCAGGCTGCTGTAGAGAAGTGCAAGCAGATTGAAGAAATTGCTGCCTCCTTGGTTGATGTCACTGGTATTGAAGAAGAGATGAGCACCAAGTACTTCCAATTGGAGCAACTTTAACAACATCTTTCGTACTTGGACAGGAAATATCCCCAACTATTTTGAAGTGTTCAACGGGGATGACCCCTTTGCCGAAGTCGAAGAAGAAATAGCTGAGGTGTCTGATGAGGAGGAGTAGTGAGTAGTTTTCACCTCCTGGCTTAGAATCTTATTTCCTTTTAATTTTCTCAAGTACTTTACACCTTTAAGATCTTGTTTTATGAATGATTTCAATTTCAAACAAATTATGTTTTGAATTGGTGGCAATGAGTTGTTTGCCAACTTTAATATTAGTGGCTTTATTTTGCTTTACTTTTAGCCATCTAATTTAAACAAAATCCTTTATCAATTTAATCTTTTGGTCTTATGATCAAAACCACAAAGATCAAATATTTGAAATTATCTTGCCAAAATTACTTAGGATTTTCGGCAAAACTAGGAAAATACTAGGAAAATTCGGCCTCTTCCTTTTTACTAAGGCCAAATTTTGAAAATTTAAATTCCACAACACTTGTAAAATTTAAGTGATGGAATTTCTTATTTTCCTTCAATTTTCGCCACTCCCTAAGGTTACTGGCAAAAGTTTGAAACTTTTATTACTTTAAAAAGTAATAAAAAT
>AWUE01017186.1:0-32798 GCA_001974825.2 Corchorus olitorius
AACTTCATGGGAGCAAGATCAAGTTCCTCCATGGTGATCTCATCTTGTGTATTTTCTATACTTTGATAAGCCGCATTAGCTGATGGGGCGGCTGAATCCTCTAAGCTTTGGAGCTTCATTTCTAGGGCCAATGTCGACAACTTTCTCAAGATGTCGTTGGCCAACACAACCTCTCTAGGTTGTGTACTCATGGGATCTCTTCTATGATAGGAGCACATGGAAGCGGCTTGAAGGGTATCAAGGCATCAGGCCGCACAAGATTTTCCATTACCTCTTTCAAGGCTTCTTGTTTGACTCCTCCTGTGGAAATAAACGGGTATGGCCGGCCGTATTTGTCCTGGCCCATAAACCTTATAGGTCCTGTGGTTCCATCATAAAACCTTGCATCTACTGCATTGGTTTCAACTTTAAATGGTCTCTTGTCCGCCTTGACCACTTCAACTTCAGTACCGTTCCAAAACATCAATAGTTGATGTAAGGATGATGGGACGCACCAGTTGGAATGAATCCAATCTCTTCCAAGCAACATGTTGTAAGTTGATGAGGAATCAACTACAAAGAAGGCAGAGAGGGACGTTTTTGACCCAATGGTCAGCTGGGCAGGCAATATGCCTCTTGTCTTCTTGACGTTGCCAGAAAAATCACTCACGGTGACTTCTGACTTGATCAAATCATCAGTGCACTTGCCCAGTTTCTTCAATGATGAATAGGGAATAAGATTCACCGTTGCACCATTATCAACAAGTACCCTACTGATTGGAATGCCATCAACATGTGCCTTGATATACAAAGGCTTGTTGTGGCAAGTGTCTGTGTCATCTGGTTTGGTGAAGATCATGGACTTTGCCTCATCTGAGGTGTTGCCCCCCGAGTCCTCTTCATTACTTGGGGGAATCTCAATGACATCTTCATCTTCCAAGGGAGAGGGTGGCTCAAACGATTCCACTCGCTCTTTTAATCTAGCAGCAAATGTGCATGGTAGAGTGATAGTAGTATGGTTAAGGTTGACCATGAATTGCCCAAAGGTCAAAGATTCAACAGATTTGTGATCAAAGTCCTCAGCAGCCATTGTTTCCTCTTCACTCATGGCAACAGGCTTTTCTCCCAAACTTTCATCACACATGTTTTGGTCAGATGAAGTTGGGATGGCATCCTCCATGTGGGTGGCGCCATTATCCTCCCAGTGTGGAGTCTAAAGACTTCCATCTTGGTCTCCTGGGGTCTTGTTTGTCTTCATGTTAAGCTCTTCGATGAACACTCTTCTAAGGAGTTGCTTAGCAGTATCATCTATAGCTTCTTGTCTTTCGAAAAGGATGTTTTCAGCTTCGATATGTTCTAATCTCTTAGCTTCAAACTCTTTCCTTTCTTTGTCTAACTTTGCTTTTTCAAGCAAAATTGATATTTGCCATGGGGACATATCCTCTGAGACATGGAGTAGATCTTGAGTGGCCTCATGTTATGGCCAGTCTTCAAGTCTTTTGGTCAAAGCTTCATAGGGAAACTTTTGGTAGTATGAATCATCTTCAATACTACAGATCTCGAAATCATCATCTGTTCCATCTTCATCTCCTATGGTTAATGCTCTCATGGCTAATCTTCTGTATGCAAGGACTGCCTCCTCATTGATGGCGCCTCTGCTTGCTAGTTCTTGGCAAGAATAATCTTCATTGCCATAGACTATGTCAATCAAAGCTTGCCTTCGATCTTGGAGTTCAACTTCTTTCTTACTTAGCTCGAGCTCTTTAGCCTTGAGCCTTGCTTCTTCAGAAAGGATTTTCTCCTTGCATAGCTTTACTCCCATGTCTGCTAAGTCCATGAGAGATACATCCATCTTGTTGGTGGGTGGTTGATCCTTTGAAGGCTCATTTCCACTCTCATCAACTTGCATGTTATCAAGCACTTCTTCACTTCGAGCCTTAGCTCTTTTCCGAAGTTCTCGTCTCCTCCAAGTCTTCCTATTCCTTTGAACAGGGTACTTGGGATGTTGCACTTTTCGCCAAACACTCTTCGGAGTGTCTGATGGTGGCTTGACCATTCTTGGTCGTGTATGGTCACTTCTCAGCTTCATCTCTTTTCTTGTGACTGCATGGCGATATTCTTCCTTCTTATGATTCAACCATGGCCTAATTTCACGCCTAGTCCTCTTCGGGAGGGACTTAGGATGATTTTCACCTTGTGGTTGCCGGTCATGCTCTCTTTTGGAAGATCTTTGCATCTTGTGGTGGTTAGATGAGCTAAGATGAGCAGGAGGTGGCGCCACTTTTGATGATGGTTCACCATACTCTCTTTTGTTCTGCTTAGGAGGAGGAAAAGAGGTTCCTGGCTTGCCCCCCGAGCTTGGAGTGTGCTTTGCCTTACTTTTCTCTTTCCTTTAGAGTGGAGTCTTTGATGCAAACTCCAACTTTCTTTGAACCTTCTTCCTAGAAGAGGCATCAAGATGTTCCACAGGCTCTTCTTCGTCTTCAGATGAGACAAGTTCTAGCTTCCTCCTTGGTGCTTTAAGTCTATCAGCGGCCGTGTTTGAATTCCAGGGCCGATCTGAATGTACACCCAGAGTTTTTAGCTTAGCTTTATCAACCGACTTCTTAGCCTTAGCAGAGTGGTGATAAAACTTACCTTCATGGTGAGGATTGGCTGCCAAGGAGGTGCTTGGAGCCAAGTTTGACCTCTTGGGAGTTGCTTCCTTCTTCTCCTCACTAGTCAGTTGTCCATCCTTTGGGAAGGTTGAACATGACCATGTGGATAGGAGCCGGGAAAGGATTTTTATCAACTCCCATATCTTTCTTTGGCGCCTCAGGGAATTTCAAGATTCCCTTCTCTATCTTTTCTTGTACTATGTTTTTAAACACAGTACAGTTGTTGGTTGGGTGCCTCCAGGAGTCGTTGGTACTTGCAGTACTCTCTTCCTTTGATGTCCTCTGGTGAAGGAAGGACATGTCCAGGTGGTAACTTTATCATACCCGACTTGTGTAGGAAGTCAAAAACTTCATTCGTTTTTGAAGTATCAAATGAATAAGTTTTGCTTCCATCATAAGGCTTCTTCTCTGCTTGCCTCTGGTACATAGCAGCGAACCTTTCTTGGGTCTGAGGGTGTCCTACTCCTGCCTTCACAAGGCATGGACACTCAATGGGGCGATCTGCCCTGACCTCAGCTATTCCAAGTTCAAAATTTGGCTCTTGATAATAAGTGCCATAAGATGAACTTCTCCTTTCATTCTCTTCTCGAAGAAGAGTCTCATACCTTGTCACTTTGGTTGACATCTCGAAAAAGTCTCTGAAGTCAACTCCTTCGAACTTCATTCGAAGCTCTATGTCAAGTCCATTCTGGGCTAGGCGCACGAATTCTATCTCATGGAGAGGCGTGCGGCGCCTATTCCTTAACTTCTTGAAACGAGCTAAGTACTCCTCAGCTGACTCTCCTTTTCTTTGGTAGAGACGTGACAGGTCTGTCATGGAAACCTCAGGCTCAGTTCTATAGAACCTTGTGTGGAACAATCTTTCCATCTCCTCCCAGGTTCTTACTGAGTTGGGTGGTAAGTTGATGTAACAAGTAAAAGTTGCGCCTGTGACAGAGTTGGGAAATAGGCGAAGCTTGTGGTAGCTAGAGTTGGCTTCTCCACATTGTACGGTAAAACGAGCAATGTGCTCCAGAGTTGTCTGCTCGCTAGAGGTTCCAGAAAAGCTTGTGAAGTCAGGGACCTTGTATCCACGAGGCATAGGATAAAGTCTATCATACTCCTCAGGGTAAGGTTTCTGAAAAGATAGCCTGCCTACTCTCCTGTAAGCTAGGCCAATCATGTCTTCAATCATCTCCCTGATGTGGTTTTGATTGACTGGTCCTTGTACATCAGCAACTTGAGGTGGGTGGCGGGGAACAGGATGGCGTTGATGGCCATTCCTTCCGCCATTACCGTTTCCGTTACCATTTCTCACATGAGGTGGTACATAGGCTGCAACTCGAGGGCCAACTGGGTTGACTTCCTCTTCCACGTTATCGTGTGGATGGTCAGCTGCCTCTTGATTCCCAGGGATGAGATCAGCTTCATTCTCACCTCTTGCTACTCCCTCTCTTTGAGGTGGTAAATTATTATTACCAACTGCTTCCACTTGAGGTGGAAATCTCGCCTGGTTGGCACCATTATTAGCTAATGGCGCCACAGGTGGAGGGAGAAGTGCTAGCATGTTGAATTGCCTAGGATCTTGGGCTATCTGTTGGATTTGCCCCCGAGCCTATCTTCTACTTGACCAATCTGAGCTAAGATGTTCTCACGGTCTTGAATCATCTGCTCCTTAAAAGAGTCATTGGCCTCCTTAAGTTGGTCATGAGATGTACTCATCTGATCAATAGATCTCATAAGTTGTTGCATCCTTTGTTCCTGTGCCGAAGAAATTTCATTCATGGCTTCAGTGAGGTATTGCAACAAGACCTTTGAATCAGATTCCAAAGGTAATTGTGAAGGATCTGCCACGTTTTTGCTCCTGGTTTGCATAACATGGCTAGATCTGCCTTCATCAACCTTAGGTGGTATGTTTAACACTTGGTAAGACTTAAAGAAAGGGGAAGAGAAAAGGAAAAAGTAAAGAAAAAATTACCCAGAGACATTGAGAGGAGGAGAGATCTGCTGTCTTGTCCTGCTTCAAGTGTCAGGGAAAGTGATTTGGTGTGGACCTTTGAGTGAGGCGGACACCTTGCTGAGTGACTAGGAGAAAAAGAGCCGGGGATCGCCGGCTATGCAGAGGGAAAGAGAATGCTGAGGGCGCCAGAGAGGGAGAGCAGATGTGCTTGTCCCACCGGGCGTGCCAAAAAGAGATGTTGGTGCGGCCGAGTGGGCAGTCCAACATAGCACGAAAAATTGAGAAGAGAGTCGGGGATCGCCGACTTTGAGGGAGAGAAAGCTTATGGAGACGCCGAGTTGAGAAGACAAGTTGTTGTTAGGTCCCAATGGGCGTGCCAAAAAGAGATGTTGCGCCAAAAATCTCTTGCTAGAGTTTTCGCGGAGAATTCTTTATGACAGCGTAAGGGCGTGCCAGTCAATTTGCTGAAATTGACAAAGAGGTTGTAAAAACAAGATCTGGTGCGTGGAGCAGCAGATTAAAAGATCAAAACGATTGTGGGGACTGGATCAAAGTTACACCGGAGCATTTAATTCATTGGATCCACACGAACTGCTTCTCAAACTGGGCCTTCCTCTTTTTTGGATCAGATCTGAGAGATCTGCTTTGATTGTAATTGAAATTGAAAAGAAAATAACAAACTGATCTGTTATTTCTGAATGAAGAACAGATGTACAGTGTTTGTATGTCCGGAGACAAGATCTAAACAAGGAAAATATGAAGAACGAGTGAAGAACTCGTGATGAATGGGGTGAAAATACCGCAGAGCCAGAGAGAAAATAAGCACGGAGCTTGTTTTTTTTTTGCGCGGAGCAAGTTTGTAGCTGCAGGAGCTGGTTTTTGATTTCTCGGGAGAAATGTCCGAGATGCGGAATCTGCCTGAAACCTGAGAATGGCCTCCCTTTATATAGGGGACGGTTTGGGTTTGAGCATTTAATGCCATTGCCTTGCTGAGAAAGGCAAAATCTTCTCCTATGCAGATGACAGCTTTCAGGAAAGTGCAGTGAAGCTTCCTTCTTCTTCTGATTGCATCCAACTGCTTGGGAGAAGATTGGACATGCATAAGGGCGCCACTTTGCTAGGATAGGGGACGAAAATATGCCTCCTGGGTAGTTGATGACAATTCTTCCTTCTGCCTATCACAGTGCAGCATGCTCTTGTTGCTTCTTTTGTGCTGAATTTAGCTAATTTGGCTAAGTAGTGGCCAATTGACATCATGATTTGAACTCTGATCATCAAAGCCACGGAATTACCCATACTTGGCCATATTTAGCTCTTTAAATCATGAAAATAAGAATTAATTAAGAAAATGGCTTAAACCGGGGTGAGAAAGCCATATGTCCTTAATTGAAAAGAATGCAAAAGTTGCAAACGATCTCGGATTTAACCAAAATTTCACCAGTAAGCTTAGAATATCTCCATAAGATCGTGGAAAAAATCCCAAGTTAATTCGAGCTCTTCATCATGGCGAATTTGGTTTCACTCCCGAAAATGTCTTTAATTGAAAATCGGGCATAAGTTTTTACTCCGATGTCAGATTGAAGTGAAATTTTACCATGATGATCTACATAGCTCAAGGATCATCATGGTATGCTCCTTGGAAGAAATCGCAGCCTCTAGCCTCTCCAATTGGTCAATTTCACTATTTTGTCCTTAATTGAACAAAATACAAGTTGCAATTTCACCTCCCGGGGTGGGAAGGAGGCTAGGCGTTTTCTCCATTGTGGTAGGTCGACTATATGGAGGAGGTGTGAGGTTGAAAATCTCATGCCTCTCTCACGTGCACAGATGTTTCTCTTGCTGACAAACTTTAGCTCTCTGCCTCCTTCCTGCAGGAAGAGAAAAATATCTCTCTGCAGGGCAGAGGGCGGCCTCTCCTCTGACTGGGAGACGACTTGGGCCTTGGTATGTATGTCCATAAGGTATTTTTCATCTCATGGTCAGATGGTAAGCAATTTTCCTTTTTTACTTGTTTGCCTCCTTATCAGGCAGCAATATTAAAGGAAACTGCTTCTGATTTGATTCTGTGTGCCACTCAACTGGGTAGCAGTGGCATACACTAGAAATTTAATAATAATTATTCAGAAAATAATTATTATTTAATTAGTAATTAATTAATTTCAACCCTTGCAATTAATTTACAAGACTTTCCTAATTCAATTTGAATCAGGGTGGTGCAGAAACCTAGTTTCTTTAGGAATTTTGATTAAATCCTAACCACACATCTTGATTATAATTATGATAAGACCAATTTACCCTCAATTGTAAATTGAGGTATAAACAGAAGGTTATTAAAATTTTATAAGGAGGTCGTCAAAAATAGTGTAATTATCATAATTTTAATTTAATAGGAAGGTTATCAAAATTTCATATGAATATTTTATTTAAACATGTTGGGCCACATGCAACGCACGTGAAAGCTAAAACTAGTAACATGAAAAAAGCGAATAATGTGTAGTGCTATTGAGAAACTTCTTATAAATAGCCTTAAAGCCCTTAAACCTACTCCATCCCTCTTATAGCTTAATTTCACATAGTATATATGGCAGCACTACAACAAATTCTTTCCTCTCTATTGGTACTTCTCGCCCAACAAGCTTTGTTTCAAATCACTTCCCAGGAAGAGCAGCATCATATGATTGAAATTAACCTTGCAAGAGCACATGCCGCTCCTCCTACCCATCAAGAAGGACCGTCCCTTGGCATACTTCCCACCCGACATGATCTGGGCCGATTGTTTCGTAAACTCTTCCATTGAATCTTCCATTGAATCGGTAAACTAGAATATTAATTTCTTTGTTGTTTTCCAATATGTATAAATTTTTTTGAAGAATCCAGTATTTATAATTAAATACAATATTAAACATGTTAATGAATAATATTGTTAACATGTTTATAATGAAAGCCTTGTGCCAAAAAAAAAATCATGTTAATGAAAGCCTAAACTTATTATATATTATTCTTTTTGCAGGAAAGGAATTAATTTGAATCTTGCTAAGACTGTTAGAAAATTTCTAAATTAAGAAAATATTGAAACAAGACTTTGAGGCGTCAAGCTTTCTCAAATATAATATTGCCTAATTATTTTAGACAAGTCGTATTTGGGATACAATAAAGCCACTTGAGAACATTCAGAGAGAAGTAGAATTATTGGTTCTGTCTTTTAAAATGTTTATGTGGAAGGCTCTTTATATACTTGATCAACATACATGTCTTTTCATATAGACATAACTTTATGATCAACACATGTCTTTCCAAATAGACATAACTTTATGAATAATCATATCATAAAGATACCTTTTATAGACAAATAAGTCTCTTCATAATTGTTCACTTATGAACAAATGCCTTCAATAAACATCAACATTCAAAAATATCCAACAATCCCCCACTATTTTGGAATGTTGGTATTTTGAACTTTGACAACCATTTACAAACTAATTCCCCCATTAGTTTGTTGACTTGAAAACCATAATTCACTTATAAATATAGTGCATACAAGAAGGATTCTACGAATTGGACCTTCAATTAGTGTAAGCATCTCAGGACGCTAACGAAGTACATGAAGATTGAACCATGACTCCTTTCGTCTAGGGTCGGAAACACCACACACACTATACTTAAGTTCTTCTAACCAAATTTCTCGTTTGCTCCTAGCACTATGACTGGCCCTGTGCTAGCGATCCATTTTCTATGAATATGTACAAAAGTAAAACCCTTTCATACTCTTGTTGAAGCGGCACCACTTCATATTCATATAGGTGGAGTCACTTGTTGATTTATTCCTAACAACCTTTTATTGCTCCATTAAGAGTTTAATAACTCATCCTCTCTTATCACATTAGTACTAACAACTTTTATTCAGTATGGGACATAGTTAGCACTTTGAAACAGACATGCCAATAACTTGTTATTACCACATTGAATCTCAGTCTATAACCGATTTGGTCAAGCGAAGTTGGGTTCCCATTATTGGTGTCTAAGGGTTATATTACCCATACCACTTGTAGTCTCCCACACCTTATCTCTAGGCAATGCTAATGGATCCGATAAATTCTTTGCTGAATTTATGTAGGAGATAGTAATCGTTCCATTAGAGATTTTATCTCTAACACAATCATAAGGATTTATCAATCCCAAACTTTATACATTTATGCATATTTCTAATATGCTTTAAACATTCATGATCTAAGGAAATAGTTGGCATTGGTTGTGGCCACAACACTATACTCATTGTTTAATTTCAATCAATCTATTTCCTTAATCACATCCATCAAAACTTTCTTATAGTACAAATGGATAATTTCCAAGAAATATACAAAGTCATTTAGTCATTTTAGTTAAAGTAGGACTTTCCAATGACTTTCATCAATAAATTGTAACCAACTCTTATTACATCATAGTGATATAATTCTTTTGTTTCTCTAATTAGAAACCAACTTATCTCTTTGTTTCTTTAAGAAACCAACACACCCCCACTAGGTGGAATCACATATCCAATCATCAAAGGATGTCTCTTTATTTCAATAATAAAGATCACAATAAAATTGAATCCAAGTAGCCATAAATGAAAAACTATATTCATCGCTATCATTTGAGACCCATTTTATACCTTAATCGTATAAAGATCATAGTCTCAAAATAAAATATATAACATCTCAATTTATATGAGGTTGTACGCCAATAATTCACTTTATGATAAAATAATCATAACTCTCATATAACACAATGCTAAGCTTGTGCCCAATCACGAACTCGTGAAATAAATAAATCACTTGTATATGGATAATTTCCATCACCACCATAATTCATGCTTCTAGGAATAATTATAAATAAATTCCATATCACAAATTGCTATAAAGCTTGTGCTCACGATTTGCATGAATTAATTCTCAAAGTCATTTTGACAAATAGAAATTATATAACTTCTTTAATCAATTTGAAGTTATCTCTCAACATGTTTATTTCTTACAAAAATAATAGAAATAAACATTAGATATAAATCATATAAATGAACTTATATATATCTCATTGATACAACACAAAGCATGCACCAAAAGTGTTATTTCCTTCTATCTTCAAATTCAAAATTTCATGCTCCTTTTCGGTTTAATAATTATGTCTCCATTATTTTCATTTGATTTAAAAAATAACCATGATTCTACCAAAATAATCAAGGATTAAAAATATCTATTAGTTGCCAATATGCAATAAATAATTTGGAACTCATGACTTATCAATGTCATATTCAAGAAGGGAGAAACTTGCATAAAATAGCAAATATTCAATTAAGAAGTAACAAAGGAGAAACTTATCTCTTCCATCGATCAATTAATTCTTCATGATCCTTATTGATTTTCTTGCATGTGTTCATCAATCATTCTCTTTTAAAGAGTGACTTTGCATCATGCCCTCAAAACCGTTTCACAAATTTAGCCATCTGTCGTTGCAGATTCCGGATTTCATCTTTAGCACGAGCCCTTTCTTGAGGATCATTTGAACTTAATCTAGATGTCCAATGGGACATTTTCTTCTCCATGCTTTGAATCTTCCTATGGGGCCATCTCTGTACACCATATTTGCGGCATATCCTCTTCAAAACAGTGGGACAAAATTCCATCCTATTTGCTGCCTCGTCAATGGGCAAATGGTAGAAATTTTCAATCTCTTCTAATGTCACGTTTTTCACTCTTTCTCTCTATATTGCCAAGGACGGTTTAAGAGGTTTCTCTTGGTTCTTATTATAATTGGTCCCTTCTTGTTCCCACTAAAATTCCCCTGCATTTGACGAAAATGGTTGAATCAAGTCATCAACATTATTATTATACAAATTTTCACCCAGGAAACCCCCACTCATATGGCTTCGTAGAAAACTGAGAGTGGTCCTTGCCTTGATCCCAATTTGGCTTCGATCAATGCAATATTGTGTCAAAAACTGTTTCGAAGGAATATTGTATTTGAATTGTTAGAAAATTTCTAAATTAAGAAAATATTGAAACAAGATTTTGAGGCGTCAAGTTTTCTCAAATACAATATTGTCTAACTATTTTAGACAAGTTATATTTGGGATACAACAAAGCCACTTGAGAATATTCAGAGAGAAGTAGAATTATTGGTTCTGTCTCTTAAAATGTTTGTGGAAGGCTCTTTATATACTTGATCAACATACATGTCTTTTCATATAGACACAACTTTATGATCAACACATGTCTTTCCAAATAGACATAACTTTATAAATAATTATATGATAAAGATACTTTTTATAGACAAATAAGTCTCTTCATAATTGTTCACTTATGAACAAATGCCTTCAATAAACATCAACATTCAAAAAATATCCAACAAAGACAAGTACTGAAAGCCAAAGGAATGGCGAAGAACATGTTAATGGCTTCTTCAAGTGACCTAATAGAAAGTATATGTATGCTTAACACTCTGCATCGTTTACCTAGATTGGAAGCAAAGCAGTATATTTCTTTCTATGAGAAAGATGAATCTAGAAATATATTGCTTGAATTTGCTAAATTATATGATTTCAATCGGGTTCAAATGCTGCACCGGCAGCAACTTAGCCTCTTCGCAATGTGTGTTTAGAAGGAACTCAGTTTTCTGGTCCCTCTTTGCAGGTTGAGGATATTATGATCATAGAATTAAACATTATCATTTAATATAAACATGTTTGTATCGCATTTGGTGCTAAAATTAGACATAGAATCAAGGTTTTATAATGCACAGATTCGATCTGTAGTGCAGTCTATTTTTATCAGCAATATCAATCAAAATTGTTGGTTTGAAATTGCTTGAACAATCCAAAACAGGAAGATGAACAAGGACTAACTCTTGGTCAGATTGAAACATGAATTTGAAGTTGAAGTTGGCAATCAAAGAGAGAAGAAAATTGTCACGTTTTCTGTCAAAGTTCAATGTTGTAATGAAAAGGAAAACTTGGGGGACATTGAAAGATGGAAGTCCAATTGATTTTCATTAGTATTAACATGTATATATTGGTTCTAAAAAAAAAAACATGTATATATATACAAACGCTGCTAAGTTAGCAGTGCTAACCAACTTAAGCCAATTAAAAAAAAGGTAAATACAAAGCTTAAGAAACAGATGGCAAAGCAACATGATTACAACACAAAGAAAACTTATAAAGGATTAAAACCATTAACTATGATTGGTTACAAAAAAGGCAAGCAAGTAGCTACCAACAAGAGAAGAAGAGACGAGAAAAAGGACTTCAAGCAGATTAACGCAAATTCGCTGGCGATCGAGCTGATCTTAACTTTGTATGCATAAATAGACGTGGGTTAGGAATAATGAAGAATACGCTAAACCGGAATAATCTATCGAACTCTACATCATCAAAATGTTCAATTCATCTAATTTTTTTTTACGAATATGTAATTATCATACGTTGTATAATTAAACCTTAAACAACTATGTTTATTAATTGATTTTTTTTTGACTTTGATCATTTTATGGAACTTCATTCAAGACTTCTTCATTCTCTTTCATTTTTCTCAGTATCTCCAATATTATTTTACAAACCCCAGCCCAATTAATTAGATGCATCCTATAGATGAATTAAAATCCTCTCCCCCTATTTTTTTGTGTCCCACAGTATCTCATCCACCAAATTATGCCACGTGTCCTTAGTATTATATCTTGTTTGTTTTCGAGTTTTAACAAATAGTAAAAATCCCAATTAAAACCAGGTTTAGCCCCAAATTAACAACAAATAATTATATATAAGGGTTAGTCCTAAATTTTAATATATTCCCCATAGAGTTAATGAAAATATAAAATTTAATTTCATTAGGCAAACAAAGAATAACATTAAAAACTGAAAAAGGACACGTGTCATTATTTAGTGGATGGAGCACGATGGGGCACAAAAAATGGGGGAGAGGAGTTTTATCCACTATAAAGTACATATATAGCAGGATTTTATAATTTGTTAATTAGTTGATTAGATAATATTGAGTTGTTATTGACCTATATTTCGCCATGTGATTTCATGCTTTTTTTTTTTAAGGCAAAGAGGTTTTTATTATTATGAATATAAAGATTCGGGAACAAACATCAAAAGTGCAAATCCAGTACACATGAACAACATGTGATTGCATGATCAAGTGTTAGATTTGAGTTGTTATTAACGTATATTTCGCCATGTGATTACATGTTCTAAGTGTTCGCGTGACATTATTTTTTGTAAAAGGCGGTTTTTTTTTGGCCACAAAAGGTGGGTTAGTTGAGAACTTAAAATTTTTAATTTAATCACCAAACATTAAAAATATATATACTTAAATGATAAACTTTTTGTAAAATTGTTTTTGGACTTATCCTTTACAGACCCCGATAAATGATCAGATGAATCGTATATATAATACATAGGATATATTTTATAATGTGTGGATTACTAGATTAGATAATATTTTGAGTTGTTATTAACGTATATTTCGCCATGTGATTTCATGTTCAAGTATTGGCGTGATATGACTTCTTTGTAAAAGATAGGTTAATTGAGAAGTTAAATTTTTTAATTTAATCTCTTATATTACATTAGACTTGAATTCGGCTAACTCACAGCCTATATTTTGGCAAAATGCTCAATTTGGGCCAAATGTTTGCCGCGATATTCGATTTAGGGCCAAACGTTTCAATTGCATCAAAAAAGGGCCAAACATTTTCGGACCTGCTCAATCTTGGGCTTTTTTGGACGGATATAGGCAAGTGTATTACACGCGTCGTTAACTGCAAGTGAGATTGAAACATGGCATAAAAAGTATCACGTGGAATTTTGAAATGTTATTAAAATAAAAAAAGGTTTTATTAAATAAAAGAATTGGTTTAAAATTTAAAGTAAAAGTTTAATTAAACTCACCTCTCTCTCTCTCTCCGTTCAACTTCTTCTTCGAGGGTCCTGCGATTTCTTCTTCTTCTCCTTCCTTGAACACGACCCATCAACCCAATCTAGAATTTGCTGCCCATTAACCCAATCTTCCAACAAAGTCCAGTTCCATTTTTATTTTTTGGTTTTTTCCAAAGCGCTTTATCAGTGACTGAATTGAACCCTATTTTAGTTCAGATTTATCAAGAGAAACAAGAATATTGCAGGTTGGCTTCCCAATCCGACCTCAGTGAAAGAGTTTAACACTCAGAAGTAGTAGAAACTAGAAAAGCCCAAAAGATTGTGCCAACAAAAAAAAAACAAAGAAAAGCCCAAAGGAAAGTTTATCTCTTTTTTCTATTCCTCTTCTCAAACTGGTTTCGAAACAACTCTGAACATCTTCAATGGAGGAGGAGGATGTGGATTTAATGGAAGAGGACGAAGAAGAGGGAAACATTCCACTTAATCCACCACTGAAGGGGACCCAAGAGACCTTGAGGATCTTGGCTCTTTGGTCCTTGATCCATGTCTCCACTATATTATGTATTGATTCCATTACGCGAAAACCCCTTTTTTTTCAATTTGGTTTTGTTTCTGTTGAGATTTGAGAAGAAGAGAAGAAAAGAAAGAGAGAGAGAGAGGGAGGGATAGGGCGAATCCAAAAAACAATTTTTTTTTAATAAAATGTTGTTTCGTTAAACAATTTTTTTTTTAATTTGCTTCTTTAACATTGTCTTAAAAAAAAGTTTGCTGGGTTTTCAATTTTTCTAGGAGAAATGTTGAATAAGGGAAGTTGTATACATGGGTGTATAGATCTGTATTTGACTATTTTCTAATTTGCCCTTTTTTTTTCTTTTTGAAGAGGAAAAAGGTAGATGAGTCTTGAAGGTTGAAGAAGTCAGTCATGGAGATTAGCAAGAAGGAAGAAGGAGATGAATGGTGTAGAGATACGAGATGAGAAGAGGAGGTGGGTGGGGACATGGGGACGTGGGATTAGGGCCTAGGGGGTTGGGTATGGGCCCTAAGGGGGTGGGGAGTGGGTTAAAGTTTATTTACTTTTTAATTATTTTTTTAATCTTAGAAATTATTTTTGAAAATAAATAAATGAAATTAAAATTCCACCGTGGACAAATACAGGGATTTAACGGCGACTGTAATACACTTGCCTATTTCCGTCCGAAAAAGTCCAAGATTGAGCAGGTCCGAAAACGTTTGGCCCTTTTTTGGTGCAATTGAAACGTTTGGCCCCAAATCAAGCATCGCGGCAAACGTTTGGCCCCAAATTGAGCAATTTGCCCCTATATTTTGAACAAAAAAAAGTATTTAAATGATATAAATATTCTTAGTAATGTGTGCGCGTATGGGTACTCCATCGCTCTTATTAGAGCTGGCAATTGGGCGGGCTCGGGCGGGTTAGGGTACTTCGGGTTCGGGTTTTTTGGGTTCGGCTATTTTCGGGTTCGGGTTAAATCGGGTTCGGATATTTTCGGGCTCGGGTTATGTCGGGTTCGGGTATTTTCGGGTTCGGTCTCGGGTAGAATTCGGGGTCGGGTTCGGGGTCGGCTTTGATTTCGATTCGATATTCAGAGTCCGATCTGGATCCGGCTCATCCCGGTTCAAGTGTAAGTTCTTTTTAAAGATTTTTTTAAATAAAAATAATTGTTTTATGTTTTATATTATAAGTTTATTGATAATATATAATATAATAATATAATATAACATTATTATCAATATATATAAAGATTGAATAATTGTTAAAAATTACTAACAAAGGATTAATAGCGAAAAAACAGTCTCATCCATAGAGACATTCAGAGAGTCCTGAAAACTCGACCACTCGTTGAAAAATGAAAACCCTTCTTCAGAAATACTATGGTCACCGACCATTATTAAGTGGTGTGCAACATTTAAATTAATTGAATTAAATATAAAATACATATACTTTATTACTAATTTAAATTAATTAATGCTAATCAATTCTAAATTATTGCAAATTAAAACAAATTAAGCATTAAATTAAACAAATAATTGAAATGAAAGTCTTAAATTAAACAAATTAAAAGCTGATAGACCCTTAATTGAACCACTAAAGAATTTTGGGGATTGAACTGAACTAAAATAAGGGATTAGATTGAACAAGGATAGAACTTTCGGTTTAAACCTTTGCTTCTGTTTCATCATCTGCTTTTGTAGACTCTTTATTTGTTTAAAAAAAATTAAAATTTCATGTATTTAATTAATTATACTTTAATTAGTTATAAGGGTACTTTTTAGTCTTTTGCTTTAAGTTATATAAGTTATATATATATATATATTTTTGACAGGGAAATTTTATTAATAATAAGACGAGTGATTAAAAATCACTATGTAAATATGAGTAATCACGAAGCAACGCAACCCGCAAAAGGACAACAAAAAAAGATACACTTGAACAACGAACAACATACAAAACACCACGATAACATCTAACACCAGAAGGTAATCCTAAATCACTAAACCAATCCCAAGCACTCACCAATTAAAATGCATCAAAACAGTCACCACTAATACTCTCTTCCATAGCCATTAATTTATTTAAAATAAAGCTATCATCACCATCAAAAGAGATGCCCAACATTTTCCCAACTTCCAAGGTTGCTTGGGCTTCCTCCATCAAGATACGATTTCTGTTACGGAAATCACCATCTGAAAGAGAATCATTGGCTGCTTCCCCTTTTTGTTGCTTTAATTTCTGTGACTTTGCTCTTTGTAACTTAAGCTTCTTATTTAACTTTTTACTACGTTTCTTATTTTTCTCCAACAGATTACTAAACCAATCTTCCTCAATGTCTTCTTCAATATCCTCCAAATCTTTGCTCTTCCTTCCACTACCCTTCATTCTTTGACTAGGAGTCTGCTTATCATTGAGAATATTATCATCATTTGACCGATCCTTGTCACCATCAAATCCCACTAACCCATCAACATCTTCGTCCCCTTTTAAATTTCCATCACACTGAGTATTAGAAGTAGCTTCAATATAATGCACTGCAATAACATTTTCAAAATATTGCCTATCGTCATTGGGAAGCTCAAAATTAGAATTCGAAACAACATCCTGATTAGGAGAATCAGCTTCAAGATGTTGCCTATCATCATTATGATGCTCAAAATTTAAATTCGAATCAGAAACCTGATAAAGTGAATCAACTTCAAGTTGTTGCAAATCATCATCAGAAAACTTAGTATTTGAATTCAAAAGAGGCATCTGGTCAGGTGAATCAACTTCAAGATTTTGCCTAACACCATCAGCAAACTCATTATTTGAATTCGAATTAGCAACCTGAGAAGGAGAATTAGCACTGGGACAACAATTAGCAAATCCAATTCTGCAGTTACCATAGCAGCTATTGAAAGAAAAAGATTCAACTGAGACTTTAATGGTGAAAACTCCACCGGCAATAGAAACGTTGATCTCATCCGGAATGTGGAACTTATTTTTAACTAGTACAAGAACTCTGCCTGTATTCAAATATTTCTTCCTAGCAGTAACTTCATCCAAAGTAACCACCTCACCCCATAAACCACCAATAGAGAAGAAAAAATCGTTATTCCATGCATGAAGAGGAATTTCAGAAAGGTTCAACCAGAATAATTTTGACTGACAAACATCACTAGCCTTCCAAGGACTAACATTGACAAACCAATTTAGCAACCACTCATAATCTAAATCAAGGGCCAACAACATCTCTTCCTTACTTTCAAAAGTAATAAGAACCATATCACCTCCCATAACGGTGACAGAAACTTTGGTGGAAAGGCCATCAGAAAGAAGCTGATCATCAATACCATTAATCGTACTTGGAAATCTGACAATACCAACTGCACTTCTCTGCAATCTATCAATATCACTTTGTTTAGGACTATAGCTAAGAGAAATTGAATTTTTAGCAGCACCCTTACCTTCAACTTGATCTTGTTTCTGAGAATTGACCTGCAACGCTTTATCTCCACCAATCCCCTGGATGTCTAGTGAGATTGAAATTTCCTGCAATTTATTAGGTTCTTGATATTCCCTCTTTCATCATGAACACGATTGCTTTGGATATGTGAATCCGAGCCACCTCGACCTCTAGCCTTGAAACATCTGATTTTGAAACTACCAATCCATATTTGATTGAGATAATATAAAATCCTTTCCACATCGAAACAGTTCAGGAATCTCACAAAACCAAATTTCTGCCCTTTTGAATTTCTTTTAGCAGGAATAAAAACATCAATAACCTCTCCATAGCGATAAAAAACATCCAAAAAATGCGAAGCTTTCCAAGGATCAGGAAAATTAGTGAAGTAAAAAGAGACGCCCATAGCATCAAACTCACCCGGGAAATGCTGTTGAGAACCAGATGAAGCACACCGCCAATAAGAATTTGAAGATCTCCAACGATTCATCTTCAATAAATTTAATCCAAGAATTTATGCTTACTCATGAAAGCCGCAAGGGTAGAAAATATTTACTTGATCAAATAGATGGGCAATCATCACAAGTGGTGGGTGTGTGAGAGGAAGAGATAGAAGGGTTTGGGTGACGGCGGCATAGCAAATAGTCAACAACTCCATACTATATATATATATAGTAGTTTAGCACTTTTTTATATTGATTAATGAATCATTTAATTGTGATTATTATTATATAAATTTTATTATATTCATATATAATAGTTTTATTTAATATTAAAAGGAAATATGTTTTTTTAACCAATAAAATATTTTATTTTATAAATTAGTATTAAATTCAAATTATTTCGGGTTCGGGCTCAGGTCGAGTTCGGGCTCGGTCTCGGGTCGGGTTCGGGTATTTTCGGGCTCGGGTAATTTCGGGTTCAGGTTCGGGACGTTGACTTTTATGATCAACTCGGATAATTTCGGGATCGGGCTCGGAACGGATTCGGTCGGATTTCGGATTTCGGGTTCATTTTGCCAGCTCTAGCTCTTATAGCTTAATTTCACATAGTATACTACAACAAATTCTTGCCTCTTCCTCTCTATTAATTGGTACTTCTCGCCCAACAAGCTTTGTTTCAAACCTCTTTCAAGAAGTTGACCTTGGCATACTTCCCACCCGACATGATCTGGGTCGACTGTTTCATAACTCTTCCATTGAGGTAAACTATAATATTCCTTGTTTTCCAATATTTATAATTAAATACATTAAATATTGCATGTTAAGGAAAGCATAAACTTTGCATGAAGGAATTTAAATCTTGCTAAGACAAGTGGAAGTACTCAAAGGGATGGCGAAGAACATGTTAATGGCTTCTTCAAGTTACCCAATAGAAAGTATATTTATGCTTAACACTCTGCATCGTTTACCTAGATTGGAAGCAAAGTAGGTATATTTCTTTCTATGAGAAAGATGAATATCTAGGATCGATCGATATATATACTGCTCAAGCTTGCTAAATATAATTCCAATCGGGTTCAAATGTTGCACCAGCAGGAACTTAGCCTCCTCGCAATGTGTGTTTAGAATGAACTCTGTTTTCCGGTCCTCCCTTTTGTAAGTTGAGGATAGTATGATCTTAGAATTAAACATTATCATTTAATATTAACACGTTGTATCGCATTTGGTGGAAAAATTAGACATAGAATCGAGGTTTCGGTGTACAATACACAGATTCGAATCATAGTGCAATACTATTTTTATCAGCAATATCAATCAAAATGAATTATGTGTACCGACATGCAAAATAAGATGTACAAAAAGTATTTTATTATGAATAAAAATCCTCTCCCCATATTTTGAGCCCCACTTGTGCTCCATTTACCATATAATGACGGAAATCACCTTCCCCCATTTTTGTGCCCTACTCTGTGCCCATTCACCAAATCATGCCACGTGTCTCTGGTATTATACCTTGTTCGTTTTCAAGTTTTAGCAAATAATAAAAATGCCAATTAAACACCAGGTTTAGTCCCAAATTAACAACAAATAATCATATATAAGGGTTAGTTCTAAATTTTAATACATTCCCCATAGGGTTTTAGATTGAAAATAAAAAATTTAATTTAACTAGCCAAACAAGGAATAACACTAGTGTTGCGCCAAAAATCTCTTGCTAGAGTTTTCGCGGAGAATTCTTTATGACAGCATAGGCGTGCCAGTCAATTTGCTGAAATTAACAAAGAGGTTGTAAAAACTAGATCTGGTGTGCAGAGCAGCAGATTAAACAGATTAGAGCGATTTGTGGGGACTAGATCAAAGTCACACCGGAGCATTTAAATCATTCAATCCACAACAACATGTCTTCCTGAACTGGCGTCTGCGAGATCTCTTTTGGATTTGAATGAAAAAATAACAAATTGATTGTTATTGATGAGAGAGAAACACGTGTACAGTGTTTTTATGTCCGGAGACAAGATTGAAACAATGAAAAAACACTAAAAGAGTGTTTGAGTGTCCCGAGATAGGATCTAAACAAGAAAATATTGAAGAACGAGTAAGAACTCATGATGAACAAGGGGAAAAGCGCGGAGCTTTTGAGAGAAAATAAGCACGGAGCTTGGTTTTTTGCGCGGAGCAAGTTTGTAGCGTTAGGAGCTGGTTTGTGAGATGAGTGATATCTGTTTGCAGCTCTGAGATTGATCCCTTTATATAGGGGGCGGCATGGGCCTAGCATTTAATGGGCCTGACTTACTGAAGAAGGCGAATTCCACCTCCTTAGTAGATGACAGTTTCCAGGAAGGTGCAGTGAAGCTTTCTTTTTCGTTCTGATTGCTTCCAACTACTGGGATGAGGGAAAAAGAGGATGCCAGGGCGTCATCCCTCTGGATGGGAGACGTAAATCTTCCTTCTGGATGGGTGATGGATGATTTCTCCTTCTTCCTATCACACTTCAGCACGTCTTCGTTGCTTCCTTTGTGCTGAAATCAACTAATTCGACTAAGAAGTGGCCTTCTGACATAAGGATTTGGACTTTGAACATCAAGGCCACGAAATTCTCCATACTTAGTCATATTTTGCTCTTCAAATCATAAAAATAATACTTAGTTGAGAAAATGGCTTAAACCGAGGTGACAAAGCCATATGTCCTCAACTGAAAATAGTGCAAAGTTGCAAATGAAGTCAGAATAAGCCAAAATTTCACCAGTAGGCTTAGATTATCTCTATAAGACTATGGAAAAAATTCCAAGTGAATTTGAGGTCTCCTTCATGGTGAACTTGGTTTCACTCCCCAAATTGTCTTAAACTGAAAATCGTGCATAAGTTTTTACACCGATGTCAGAATGAGGTGAAATTTTACCAAGATGATCTACATGGCTCAAGGATCATCATGTTTTTCTCCTTGGTAGAAATATCAGCCTCTAGCCTCCTTAATTGATCAATTTTACCATTTTGTCCTTAATTGAACAAAATGCAAAAGTTGAAGTTTTGCCTCCCGGGGAGAGGGAAAGGGCTAGGCGATTTCTCCACCATGTTAGGTCGATTATGTTGAGGAGGTGTGAGGTTGAAAATCTCATGCCTCTCTCATGTAGATAGGTGTTTCTTTTGCTGACAAACTTTAACTCTCTGCCTCCTTCCTACATAAAGAGGAAAATAACTTTCCTTAGGGAAGAGGGCGGCCTGTCCTACATAGGGGACGACTTTGGGCCTTATTATACGAGTTCATGAGATATTTTCCATCTCATGGTTAGATAGCATATAACTTCCCTTTTTACTACTTGCCTCCCTAGCTGACAACAGCATTGAAGGAAACTGAATCCTTTAATTGATTTTCTGCCTCCTCCCTTGATACAGGGCGGCATATATGGATAATAATAATAATAATTTCGAAATTATTATTATTTATCTAATAATTTCTACCTTAATTAATTAATTACAAGAATTTCCTAATTCAATTACAACTAGGGTAGTGCAGAAACTAAGTTTCTTCAGGATTTGTAATCAAATTTTGACCACTCATCTTGATATAAATCATGTGAATACCAATTTACCCTCAATTGTAAATTGAGGTATAAACAATGCCCCCCCAAGGTTATGTTCTTGACCTAAAAGGAAAGGATTTGAGCTTGTATATAAGGAAATTGGTCTTAGTTGAAATTACTCCTCTTATTTTCCTTAGCTTTGTCGACCTCTCCTTGATACCATCTTAGCCGAAAATTTCAACAACTTTTCAAGCTTCAATGGCTTCAAAAGATCAAGGTTTCAACAACAAAAATCATCAAGGACGATCCACCTCCATGCCAAGCAATTCAAGCCGCAGCTCCCTTTTCTTGGAAGATTCCAAAATCATTGGCAAGGATCATGTAGATGTGACTTTGATGATAATTATGTGGTGTTATAGCTGCTGGAATTTAGAGGATTAATTTGGATTAAGATCCAAATTAATTTGGTGAGATTGGCATGAAACCCTAGCAAAAACCATGTAGTTTTTGGCATAGGATTTAATTTTTTGCCATAAATCTTTCAATTAACATGTTCCTGCATATAATATGAATCATATGGCATGAAATCATGTTAATTTGATGAAAATTAGGGTTAGGTTCGATCAAGCTAAGTGATGAACCCTAATTGGAAAAATTTGGCCTTAATTGGCCAAAAATTCAAGTTTAATTTCGGTCTAGATGTTTAGTCTAGCCAAAACCGATTAGGATTAGGTGTTTTCTCCCATAATTAGGTTAATTTTCTTAGGAACAAAACCTAATTTGATGAGGATCTAAACCCTAGATGTCGTGACCCCTTTTTGCAAAAATTGCAATTTTTGGGCGGCTTTAATTTGATCCCTAAGACTAGGGTTTTCGGCCTATTTGTTATTTTAGGCCAAAAATTAGTTTAATTTTCTTTAAAATATTAACATAATTAATTTTTGGAAGCCATAATTAATATTTTTGCCAAAATAAAATTATGAAATAATTTTAAGGTGGTAAAATTTAATTTCACCAACTTGTTGCATTAACAAAAATTGTTAAATTAACAATTTCTTGCTAATTTCATTTTTTTTTTTTAGATAGGCCGCATTTGCTATTGGGGCGGTTTGTCCACTAAGCTTTGTATGAACTTGGTGAGGACAAAGTCCTCAGCACCATCTTTCTTGCCCCCCGGGCACTACTTCCATCCTTTCAATCCCGGCTAGGATATTTGGTCTTGAGTCATTTGCTCTTTAAGTAAGTCGTTTGTTTCCTTAAGTTGATCATTTGACTACCTTATTCGAGCAGTCGACTCCATCAGCCGCTGTAGCTTTTGGTCTTGCGCCAAAGATATTTTATTCATGGCCTCTACAAAGAACTGCACCAAGGCCATTGAATTAGGATCCATTTGTCCCAATGTTGGGTCGGCGTTTGCCTGATGAGTTTCATTTTCTTCAAGAAGACTTTCATCCTTTTGAGTATCAGATTCTGAAGAGTTATCAAACTCCAAGCTGTCCTCGTATTCTTTGATTTCAAGAGAGTCTTCAATCTCCTTGGAGTTGGTGAATTCCTTGGAGCCGCCAACTTCTTCAAGTTCAGGGTCGTTAGAAAGTCGCCCCCCGAGCGTAACTTCCTCATTTACCACTTCGTCTTCATCATGTTCGGTGTAGTCATCTTTACCGCTGGTTCAGTCAATAGTGACCCCATCTTCCTCAATGGCTTTGGCGCCATCTTCATTGCCCCCCGAGTGTTCGTCGTCTTCATGAGGCAGTTGATGTGTGCTATCATCTGCACCACATCCCACACTCATGTTGTCATCAGTAATGTGAGTGGTGTTACTAGTAGAAGTGGCATCATCACTAGATGGACTAGTGGCACCAACATCTACTTTGACTGGAGTGGAATAATAATCACCATCATCCATATCGGAAGTGGTGTCATCAACAGTAAATCTCTAGAGTGTGGAGTTCATGTTTATCTCCATTTCTTTTCTTACTTTGGCTCTTTTACGGAGTTCCCGCCTTCTCCAAGTCTTCTTATTTTGCTGAGTAGGTTGGCTAAAGATTTTTGGATGTTCAACCCTTCGCCAAACACCACTTTGAGCCTTTGAAGCTGACTGGACCGTCTTTGGTTGTGCATGAGAAGTTGGAGTTTGTTTTGATTGCACCCTTCTAGATGAAAATGGAGCAGATGAATAGCTGGGTGGCGTCACTTCTAGAGTGGATGGCGCCATTTGCTGCTTTGCCCTAGGTGGAGAACACTCCAACTTTCTTCTAGGAGCCTTGTGTTTCAATGCCACTGACCTTGGAGTTAATGGCTGAGCAAGTTGATAATCCAAGGGTTTTTGCACCATGGTCACATCTTTTGCCTTTCCTTCTGTAAACAAGTGATCATTCTATCGAAAGTTAGCCATTACCTTATCAACAACTTCTTCTGCAAGAGGTGAAACTTGGGTGGCCACTTGGTGTTGATGGAATATGACAACTTGATGTTGATGTAACTAAGGTAGTGTGACCAAGGGTGGCGGCACCTGCTACTGTATTTGCCCCACGAGTGTTGTTTCTATTACAGAGATGGCTTCTTAGACTTGTTTAAAGCCATTCTCATTCTTGGTTATGTATTCCTGGATCATCTTTTGATTTAGCTTCCATCTTGTTCATCACCTTTTCTAAGGCGTTAGTAAGATCACTAGGAGTTATAGTGTAGGTGGCATATCCTGGGAGGTAGGGGGTGCCGCCTCCTTTGTTGCTTTCTACAAGCAGGGAGGTATCTCCTGAAACAACATATGCATCTTCTTTGTTTCTTTCTGCAAGCAGGGAGGTATCTCTTGAAACAACATATGCATCTTCTTTGTTGCTTTCTGCGCCACTTTCATCTCCATGTAAGAACATGTAGTGCAGAGAATCCTTTTTTTTCTTTGCATCCTCACTGGTTAGCTGTCCATTTTCTAGAAGATTAAATACAACTATATGTATAGGAGCTGGGAAAGGATCCTTGTTGACTACCATATCCTTCTTGAAAGGCTCAAGGAACTTTAGTATTCCCCTTTCTATCTTCTCTTGTACTATATTCTTGAATACAATACAATTGTTGGTTGGATGCCTCCATGAGTCTTGGTACTTGCAGTATTCTCTCCCTTTGATGTCCTCAGGTGAAGGAAGATCATGTCAAGGAGGTAGCTTGATCATACCAGACTTATGTAGAAAGTCAAAGATTTCATTTGTTTTTTAGGTGTCGAATGAATAAGTCCTACTTCCATCATAAGGTTTCTTCTCTGCTTGTCTCTAGTACATAGCAGCAAACCTTTCTTGCGTTTGAGGATGTCCCACTCCTGCCTTTATCAGACATGGACACTCAATAGGCTGATCAGCCTTAATCTCAGCAACTCCAAGTTCAAAGTTTGGCTCTCGATAGTAAGTGCCATAAGATGAACTTCTTCGTTCATTGTCCTCTCGTAGGAGGGTCTCATATCTTGTCACCTTGGTTGACATCTCGAAGAAGTCTCTAAAGTCAACTCCATCGAACTTCTTTTGAAGCTCAATGTCAAGTCCATTCTGCTCCAGGCGCACGAACTCTACCTCCTGGAGAGGTGTACGACACCTGTTCCTTAGCTTCTTGAAGTGAGCCAAGTACTCCTCAGCTGACTCCCCTTTCTCTTGATAGAGGCGTGACAAGTCAGCCATAGTGACCTCCAGTTCAGTTCTATAGAAACTGTGTATGGAACATCCTCTCCATCTCTTCCCAATTTCTCACTAAGTTGGGTGGTAAATTAATATACCACGTGAAGGCCGCCCCTGTGACAGAGTTGGGAAACAAGCGGAGCATGTGGTAACCAGAGTTGGCTTCTCCACACTGCACAGTGAAACGAGCAATGTGTTCCAGGGTTGACTGCTCACTTGAAGTTCCAAAGAAGCTTATGAAGCCAGGGACTTTGTACCCTTGAGGGAAATGATAGAGTCTATCATACTCCTCAAGATAGGGCTTCTGGAAGGATGGCCAGCCAACTCTTCTGTAAGCTGTGTTAATCATGTCTTCAATCATCTCCCTAATGTTGTTCTGATTGACCGGTCCTTGTACATCAGCAGCTTGAGGTGGATGGCGTGGAGTAGGATGGCGTTGATGGCCATTCCTTACACCATCCCCATTGCCATTCCTGACATGAGGTGGTACATAGGCTACCACTCTAAATTCAACATTGTTGACCTTTTCTTCAATATTGTCAGCAACTTCTTGTTGATTCACAAGATTGTTTTCACCTCCATGTCCCTGTTGGACGGCTCCTAGAGGAGGCGGAGGTGGGGGTGGAACTTGTTGGTTGTTCACCTCATTGTTGATCACTTGCTGAAGAGGTGGCACAGGTAGGGCGCCAGGCAGCTGTTGGTTTTGCCCCCCGAGTCCAACCTCAATCTTGTTGATGAGTTGTTGGATGTTTTCTTGGGAGTCAGCTCTTTGTTGGGCCAATTTTTGCACTATGAGATCTTGAGAGGTGTTTAACCTTTCAAGAGACTAAGCAATAGCTTCAGGAGCTCGCCACATGTTAGCATTTGTCTGCTTCAGAGGAGAGTCTTCCTCATCCTTGCCAATAGAGCCATGTTGGTTTGGCTTAAGGAGTCTTGAGGCCTCCTGTCTCCGCTCTTAGGGGGCATAGCTGTGTTGTATGAAAAAAAAAACTAAAGTAAATAAACGAGAAAAAGTTAAAGAAAAAATAAACCTTCAAGGTGACGAGGAGAGAAGACAAGTTGTTGTGTCCGAGCTTGAAATGTTGAAGGGAGCTGTTCGTGTGGACCTTGCAGGAGGTGGACACCTTGTTGAGAGACTGAGAGGAGAGGAGTCGGGGATCGCCGACTATTTAGAGGGAAAAAAGACCTGAGGCCGCCAGAGGGAAGACAAGTTGTTGTTGTGTCCCGCCGAGCGTGCCAAAAAGAGATATTACGCCAAAAATCTCTTGCTAGAGTTTTCGCGGAGAATTCTTTATGATAGCATAGGGGCGTGCCAGTCAATTTGCTGAAATTAACAAAGAGGTTGTAAAAACTAGATCTGCTGCGCGGAGCAGCAGATTAAAAGATCAGAGCGATTTGTGGGGACTGGATCAAAGTCACACCAGAGCATTTAAATCTTTGGGTCCACAACAATATGTCTTTCTGAACTGGCGTCTGCGAGATCTCTTTTGGATTTGAAAGAAAAATAACAAATTGATTGTTATTGATGAGAGGGAAACACGTGTACAGTGTTTTTATGTCTGGAGACAAGATTGAAACAAGGAAAAAACACTAAAAGAGTGTTTGGGTGTCTTGGGACATGATCTAAACAAGAAAATATTGAAGAACGAGTAAGAACTCGTGATGAATAAGGGGAAAAGGCATAGAGCCTGAGAGAAAATAAGCATGGAGCTTGGTTTTTTGCGCGGAGCAAGTTTGTAGCTTCATGAGCTGGTTTTTGAAATTAGTGATATCTGTGATTGTCTGTTTGCAGCTCTGGGATTGATCCCTTTATATAGGGGGCGGCATGGGCCTTGCATTTAATGGGCCTGACTTGCTGAAGAAGGCGAATTCCTCCTCCTTAGTAAATGACAACTTCTCGGAAGGTGCAATGAAGCTTCCTTTTTCTTCTGATTGCTTCCAACTACTGGGAAGTGGGAAAAAGAGGATACCAAGGCGTCATCCCTCTGGATGGGAGATGGAAATCTTCCTTCTGGATGGGTGATGGATGATTTCTCCTTCTTCCTATCACACTTCAGCACACGTCTTCGTAGCTTCCTTTGTGCTGAAATCAACTAATTCGACTAAAAAGTGGCTTTCTAACATCAAGATTTGGACTTGGAACATCAAGCCCACGAAATTCTCCTTACTTACTCATATTTCGCTCTTCAAATCATGAAAATAATACTTAGTTGAGAAAATGGCTTAAACTGGGGTGACAAAGCCATATGTCCTCAACTGAAAAGAGTGCAAAAGTTGCAAACGAAGTCGGAATAAGCCAAAATTTCACCAGTAGACTTAGATTATCTCCATAAGACTATGGAAAAATTCCAAGTGAATTCGAGGTCTCCTTCATGGTGAACTTGATTTCACTCCCCAAATTGTCATTAACTGAAAATCGTGCATAAGTTTTTACGCCGATGTCAGAATAGGGTGAAATTTTATCAAGATGATCTACATGGCTCAAGGATCATCATGGTATGCTTTTTGGTAGAAGTCGCAGCCTCTAGCCCCTCCAATTGAACAATTTTACCATTTTGTTCTTAATTGAACAAAATGCAAAAGTTGTAGTTTTACTTCCCGGAGAGAGGGAGAGGGCTAGGGGATTTCTTCACCATGTTAGGTCGAATATGTTGAGGAGGTGTGAGGTTGAAAATCTCATGCCTCTCTCACATAGGTAGGTGTTTCTTTTGCTGACAAACTTTAGCTCTCTGCCTCCTTCCTGCAGGAAGAGAAAAATAACTCTCCTAAGGGAAGAGGGCGGCCTCTCCTCTACATAGGAGACGACTTTGGGCCTTGTTGTGTGAGTCCATAAGATATTTTCCCTCTCATGGGATGATGGCATACAACTTCCCTTTTTACTGCTTGCCTCCCTAGCTGACAGCAGCATTAAAGGAAACTACCTCCTTATTGATTTTATGCCAGCTCCCTTGATACAGGGTGGCATATATGGATAATAATAATAATAATAATTTCAAAAATTATTATTATTTATTTAATAATTTCGGCCTTAATTAATTAATTACAAGAATTTCCTAATTCAATTAGAATTAGGGTGGTGCAGAAACTAAGTTTCTTCAGGATTTGTAATCAAATCTTGACCACTCATCTTGATATAAATCATGTCAAGACAATTTACCCTCAATTGTAAATTGAGGTATAAACAATGCCCCCCCAAGCTTAAGTCCTTGACCTGAAAGGAAAGGATTTGAGCTTGTATATAAGGAAATTGGTCTTAGTCGAAATTCCTCCTCTTACTTTTCCTTAGCATCGTCGACCTCTCCTTGATACTATACTTAGCTGAAAATTTCAACAACTTTTCAAGCTTCAATGGCTTCCAAAGATCAATGTTTCAACAACAAAAATTATCAAGCAAAGTCCTCCTGCATGCCAAGCAATTCAAGCCGCAACTCCCTTTTCTTGGAGGCTTCAAAAATCATTGGCAAGGATAATGTAGGTGTCGACTTTGATGATGATTATGTGGTGTTATAGTTGCTGGAATTTAGTTGTTTAGTCTAGCCAAAACCGATTAGGTTTAGGTGTTTTCCTCCCATAATTAAGTTAAATTACTTAGGAACAAAACCTAATTTTATGAGGATCCAAACCCTAGATGCCGCGACCCCTTTTTGCAAAAATTGCATTTTTTGGGCGGCTTCAATTTGATCCCTAAGACTAGGGTTTTCGTCCTATTTGTTATTTTAGGCCAATAATAGTTTAATTTCTTAAAAATATTAACATAATTAATTTTTGGCAGCCATAATTAATACTTTTGCCAAAATTAAATTATGAAATAATTTTAAGGTGGTAAAATTTAATTTCACCAACTTGTTGCATTAACAAAAATTGTTAAATTAACAATTTCTTGCTAACATTTTTTTTTTTATATATAGGCCACATTTGCAATTGGGGCGACTTTTTCCACTAAGCTTTGTATGAACTTGGTGAGGACAAAGTCCTTAGCGCCATATTTCTTGCCCCCCGGGCATTTCTTCCATCATTTCAATCCTGGCTAGGATGTTTATCGAGCCAAAAACAACCTTATTTTTATGGCTATTTTATTATGTTTTTGGATCAATTTATGCTTAAAAATATGTTATTTTGTTAATATTTGTGATTTGAGTCTTTATGAGATGTGAAATTGATAATTTGATAATTTTCACTACTTTTGGAGCTATTTTGATGACTTTTTACACAGATTTGAGCAAAGCAATTTTGAGCATAGATTTGGAGATTCGAAGTTCGTGTTTGAAGACTTATTGAAGATAATTTGGAGACTTGAAGACTTTGAAGATTTATTTCAAGAAGCAAGGATTGAAGATTGGAGCTTTAATTGAAGACAAGCCATGGATAAGTTCTCAAGCTTTGGTATTTATGGATAATTTATGTGGGAAAATACTCAGCCCATATAAAATATTAATTGGAATTAAAATCCCAATTAATGACTCCTAAATCCAAGGAAATACCAAAATCCCGTAGATTCCCGATTCTAGTCCTAACAGGATTAGGATTCAGGCGCAGTTTTGGTAGAAAAATCATAACTTTCTGCTCAGACCTCCGTTTGAAGCCCATGAGTACTCGTTGGAAAGCTATCTCCGAGATCTACAACTTTCTTTTGAAGTCCAAGACCCAGTTCTGCCATATTCAAGCCCAAAAATGCTGTCGAAGTCCCTGCACGAATTCAGCAAAATTTCAGGATCCTATTTTAACTTGGATTCAACTCTAGGATGACTTTTAATCCAACTTGGAGTCCAAGTTAGACCCTTAAACCGTCCTAGACTCCTTTCCAAGTTAGGATTGGAATTCCTAGGGTTATTTCCACTATAAATAGGCACCTTAGGTCTAGGTTTTTGATACATGTAGATCTAGAGATTTTATTTTGTAAGAATTGTTGAAGATTTGGAGGAGTTTTGCCCTAGGAGCCGCCGACCCCTCTACTTCCCATCCTTAGATAAGTTTTTCTTCTTTTCTTTGGATGCTCACTCAATTCATGAGTGAGTAATCCTTTTCTTTTCTCCAATGTAGAATTTAATTGATCTCTTGACTTATATCATGGTGAGATTTTGTACTTTTATATGAAAATTAATTAGGTATTTCTTAATATCTCTGCATGAATTCTATGTTGCTTGTTTTGATAGATTGAAGCTAGCACTTTCTTGATAAATTAAGTAGCATTAGCTAAATTAAATCTTGAAGGATCTTCGGATTTAGTTGTTTGGTAGCAATTGGAAGCGAGGGATCTTCCTTCCAAGGGATTTAAGAATCTTTGACCAATTTTTAATTGCCCATTGTGCTTGTAAATTACTAGATCTTAATGCTTTATTCTTGAGTAATTATCACACTGGATCAAGAGGTAATTATTTAAAGAGTAAAAGGGATAATTCACACTGGATCAAGAGTTTTATCTAATTAAGGTAATTTAGGATTAAATTCCAAGCAAGCTATCCATTGTTTTCATAATCTTTAGATATCAATGATCCATGGTATTGTTGTCAAGAGGGATATAAATTCTATGTTGGAGGTTTCTTTTAATTATTTTCTCAATTTATCTTCTGCTTTCTGATTAATTGTTTTCTTTAATTTGCTTGATTGCTTTCTTAGATAGTTTTAATTATTAGTTTGATTTGATTTAATTCTACTTTCAAAATCTTCTTTATTTTATTTGTTTGTTTTAAGAAAATGAATAATAACCTTTCTCTCTGTGGGATCGACCCCTACTTGCCCTAACGATCTTTAGTTAGTAATTGTTGGGATTTTTATTTTTATGATTTGCTGACGACCGATCATAAATTTTGGCGTCGTTGCCGGGGAGATTGTTTATTTTTTTTCTTTTCTTTTTCTATTTGATTTGCAATTGATCTTCTCTGTTTTGTAGGAAAAATCCAATGGCGCAACAACGTTCGTTGAGAGAGCTGAATTTGAACTGTGAATTGCCGCCACTCTGCATTGACTATCCAGCCATGGAGACTTCATACAAGCTGAATTCTGGAGTGATCCGCATGCTGCCAACCTTTCAAGGAGAGTCTCATGAAAATCCACATGAGCACTTACAAAATTTCTTTATATGGTGCGCTGCGACCTCTGGGATGCCTGAAGAACAAGCAAGACTTCGAACTTTTCCTTTAACATTGGAAGGAAAAGCAAGAAGTTGGTTCTTGACGCTGCCATCAAAATCCATAACTTCTTGGAAGGAGATGGAGACAGTGTTCTTGAATAAATATTTTCCAGAGGCCAAGCGAGCTGATGTAAGGAAGAGAATCTCATCCTGTCAACAACTACCTGAAGAAAAGTGGCACCAATACTGGGAGAGATACAACCAAATCTGCGCAAGTTGCCCTTACCACAACCTAGGTGAAGCACTGCTGATTCAGAACTTCTACGATGGGCTTCTCTATGAAGATCGAATGCATATTGATGCCGCTAGTGGAGGAAGCCTAACACTCAAAACCCCTGAAGAAGCAAGGAAGCTGCTCAATACCATGATCGAAAACATCCACCAATTCAACATGATGGATGAACACTCAACAACTAGATCATCAGAGAAGGAATCTCTTGCTGAGATGAAAGAAACAATGACACATTTAGACAATGTGGTTTCATCTTTGGCAAAACAACAAGAAACCGTCACCAACATGCTTGCACAAATTCTGAAGATGCTAGTAGAAAATCAACATTCACCTCAAACACCTTCCAAATTCACACAAGGGTACGAAGTTAATTCAATTGAAGGAGCTCAACAGTGGAATGCGCAAAAGACGGAGTCACTTGATGTTCCACCTTCCATATCGCCACCACCACCACCTGCTTTCTCTGCTGCACCACCACCTGATGCTGTGCCCAATGTTCAATCGCCAACAAGAAAGGAGTTTCCGACCAGAAACAAGAAGGGTAGGCGCACTTCACCAGCAACTGCTGCTCAAATTAAAGCAGAAGAGGAATGGATGGAAGAGATGCAAGAGAAGTATGATCCAATACCGTTCCCTCAAAGGTTTGCAATGCAACTCAATTCACTACGGAATATAGAGGTAAATATTCTATTGCTTGATAAAGTTGTCAGAAAACCCAGGTACGCAAACTTTCTCAAAGAATTATGCATGACTAAAAGTAAGTTTTCTAAAAAATATGCCTGCATGAATGAGAATGCATCTGCTGCATACCAGAGAAAATTGCATCATAAATGTCATGATATAGGATCTTTTTCTATTCCTTGTAAAATAGGAAAGAATCAGATAGAAAAGGCCATGTGTGAATTTGGATCTCCAATTAACATCATGCCTTATTCTGTCTATTCACAATTGAAAATTGAACCTGTGACTAAAACTGATCTGACTATACAATTTGCTGATAAAACTAACATTAAACCTGAGGGTTTAGTTGAAGATGTTTTAGTGCAGATTGGAGATTTTGTTTTTCCTGCAGATTTCTATGTCCTAAGATGAGTGAAGATGACCATCATCTACCTCATTTGCCGTTGCTGCTAGGAAGACCTTTTCTTGCCACAGCCAGAACGAAATACGAAGTCCAAGATGGAAAACTCAGCATGGAATTTGATGGGAAACTCATTGAATTCAATATTTATGAAGCCATGAAATCTCCTACTGAGATTCATTCTATCTGTGCCATTGATGCCATCGAAGTTTGTTCTGACCAAGTTCAATCACTTCACCATGAAGATGAACTTGAATTGGTACTTACAAGAAGCCTAGATG
>AWUE01017187.1:0-38675 GCA_001974825.2 Corchorus olitorius
TGAAGAAAACCAGCTCGATCCACTTCGAAAGATGGAGGTAAACATTCCTTTAGAAGAATCAATGACATCGGAAGAAGATATCAAGATGGACATCCCTCCACCTTCTCCTCCAAGACTTGTCAAGCCAAAAGAAGAGCCACTAGATGATGAGCAACTCGGACATCTCAAGCCAAAAGACACAATCCTGCTGAATTCTGTTGACAACCAGCTTTTGGAACATGAAGATCAAGATTTCTTGGGAATCAACAAACTTATTGAGTCTGAATGCTTTGAAGATATCAAAAACGCGGAAAGGATATCTATGGATCAATTCTTTCTGGAGGACAAGAAGATTTGCCAAGACGAGGACACTTTTCAAAGGCACGAAGATAGTAATGCCAATCAAGAATGCCGAAAGCACCCATTGCATCAACCAATCACGGCAGCAAAGATGGCATTGTCATTCCTAGCTATTCATGGAGTCGCCCTCAACAAAATTGGTTATTTCTTTCCTTATCTCTTCTTTTCACTTCCATATTTTTATGCTCATATTCTTCCAATCTCATCATATTTGCTTTATGCTTTGAAATGGTATGATCCACCCTAACAAAGGGAGAAAAAGAAAAGGAGTCAAGCTAATGACTTTAAACAAGCGCTTGTTGGGAGGCAACCCAATAATTTTAATTTCTAACTTAATTTTTATTTTGCAGTTAAAGAATTTTGCCATTTAATTGGAAGAAAAAAAAATTAGGAGCCAAGCATCAAGCTCGGACCATGCATGACCACGCATGGCCGGCTCTAGCTCGATGGCACCCAGACATGACCAGGCCACAGCCCGGTCATGACTTGGCCATGTCCCGCGAGGACCAACCAGCAAGCAGGCCAAGGCTCGGACCACACCGAGCCATGCGGAGACCCAGCACCGGACAGCACCAGGCCATCCGCGCAGCCCGCGCGCCAGCTAGGAGGAGACATCCGAGCCTCGACCAGCCATGCCGAGGCCATGGCCCGGGCAAGCATCGGCATCAGCAGTCTAGCCCGCGCGCCAGTATGCGGCATCGCCAGGCCAGCCCGCGCTCCAGGCAGCAGGCCACTGCCCTGTCCAGCTCGCGCACAAGGCAATTGCCTTGGTGCCGCAGCACCTGCCTCCTCTCGTGCGCACTCCTCTTCCAATTAGGATTTTGACTCCTAATTAATTTGGATGATGACAGCCTTTTCAAATTAGGTAATGGACTCCTAATCCAGGTATGATTCTTACTTTTTACTCTAATTAAAATCTCTTAGGAATAGGATTTGATCACTATATAATTAGTGATCAAATTACTAGCTTAAGAGATGATTTTAATAACATAATTGGAAATTTGGATGACCTCTTCAATTTATTGGAGAAGGCTATTCATAAACCAATTTAGGTTTAGATTTGAATTTCTTGTTTTTAGATTTATTTTTATGCATCTTAGGATTTGTTATTTATGCTTTAATTTTCAATTTCCTTTATTATATGTCCTTAATTTTCAAGTTTCATTAGTAAACTATCTAGTTTAATTTTCCTACCACCTTAATTTTCTATTGCCTTTATGTTTGAGTAATTATCTTCATCAAGCCACCAGGTATGTTTTCTTGAACCTTAACTCTTTATTTTTGGTAAGATATTATTGCATGAATTGTTTGCTTTTACATTGAGGACAATGTGAATTTTAAGTTGGGGGGGGGGGGGTGATTACTTGATAGGTTTAGGTTTATTGCTTGAATAATTGAGTCATATGCTATTTACTTGCATGAGAACTTAGGATAGGAAATTGTTTGTATTTAGATTGTTTTTGATTGATCATATATTATTCCCCAATTTTTCAAATTGATTTTCGACAAAAAACCTTTTGAATTTTTCATGCATAAATTGATTAATTGATTTGATTATGATTGATGAATGCTGAGAATTTTAATAATGTTTGATTTATTGATTGAGTTATAGCATGTTGTTTGATTTCTTAGAATTAGGTATAATTGAAGTTTGTGATATGATCTTATTTATTAATTGCTTCTATGATTATCTATTTCTAGAACTTGTGTTCAATCTTGATTAAAGTTATGATTGAGAAAGTATGTTATTGGTATATGTCGAGAATAAGTGTGGGGGACTACTTATAAAAAGGGTAATTAAAAATTATTTTTCATAAAAAAAAAGTGCTCTCATTACAAGAGGAGAAGAGGTATTTCTGCATACTAAAAACAAAAATCCATTGTTGTCACTCTTTTCTTAAACAAAAGGAGTTAGTAACCCTTGGAAAGAGGATAAGAGGCATGGAATTGCAGAAATATTGTCCCTCTGAAAAAAAATAAAAGGAGTCCTTCTAGAGTGCTAGTAGCCTCAAAAGGGAGTTAGTAACCCCTAAATCATGAACACTTCGAGGTTAGTAACCTCAATTTTCTAAAAATAGTTACCCTTGAAAATCTATTATAACCCACAATGACCCTTGATGTATATCTATGGCACTACAATCTTTTGAGTAATGGAGAACGAGAGGAAAATATAAGCCTATAGAAAGAAGTAGTTATAGAAAGTGAAAAATAGTAAGTGATTAAAACTACTTTGATTATGGCTACTTAAGAATGATGATACTTGTTATGTCTTGATTTTTGAATTTAGTATTATTATTATTCTTTGTTATTTTGATTTCATGATTGAATTGATTCTTTGATGAGTGTGTGAGTTCAAATTGATCTTTAGAAAAATTGATTTTTTAGTTAACTAACACATTGATTTGCTAAGGGACTAGCAAAGTTCAAGTGTGGGGGAAAATATGATCGAGCCAAAAACAACCTTATTTTTATGGCTATTTTATTATGTTTTTGGATCAATTTCTGCTTAAAAATATGTTATTTTGTTAATATTTGTGATTTGAGTCTTTATGAGATGTGAAATTGATAATTTGATAATTTTCACTACTTTTGGAGCTATTTTGATGATTTTTTACACAGATTTGAGCAAAGCAATTTTGAGCATAGATTTGGAGATTCGAAGTTCGTGTTTGAAGACTTATTGAAGATAATTTGGAGACTTGAAGACTTTGAAGATTTATTTCAAGAAGCAAGGATTGAAGATTGGAGCTTTAATTGAAGACAAGCCATGGATAAGTTCTCAAGCTTTGGTATTTATGGATAATTTATGTGGGAAAATACTCAGCCCATATAAATATTAATTGGAATTAAAATCCCAATTAATGACTCCTAAATCCAAGGAAATACCAAAATCCCGTAGATTCCCGATTCTAGTCCTAACAGGATTAGGATTCAGGCGTAGTTTTGGTAGAAAAATCATACCTTTCTGCTCAGACCTCCGTTTGAAGCCCATGAGTACTCGTTGGAAAGCTAACTCCGAGATCTACAACTTTCTTTTGAAGTCCAAGACCCAGTTCTGCCATGTTCAAGCCCAAAAATGCTGTCGAAGTCCCTGCACGAATTCAGCAAAATTTCAGGATCCTATTTTAACTTGGATTCTACTCTAGGATGACTTTTAATCCAACTTGGAGTCCAAGTTAGACCCTTAAACCGTCCTAGACTCCTTTCCAAGTTAGGATTGGGATTCCTAGGGTTATTTCCACTATAAATAGGCACCTTAGGTCTAGGTTTTTGATACATGTAGATCTAGAGATTTTATTTTGAAGAATTGTTGAAGATTTGGAGGAGTTTTGCCCTAGGAGCCGCCGACCCCTCTACGTCCCATCCATAGATAAGTTTTTCTTCTTTTCTTTGGATGCTCACTCAATTCATGAGTGAGTAATCCTTTTCTTTTCTCCAATGTAGAATTTAATTGATCTCTTGACTTATATCATGGTGAGATTTTGTGCTTTTATATGAAAATTAATTGGGTATTTCTTAATATCTCTGCATAAATTCTATGTTGCTTGTTTTGATAGATTGAAGCTAGCACTTTCTTGATAAATTAAGTAGCATTAGCTAAATTAAATCTTGAAGGATCTTCGGATTTAGTTGTTTGGTAGCAATTGGAAGCGAAGGATACCTTCCAAGGGATATAAGAATCTTTGACCAATTTTAATTGCCCATTGTGCTTGTAAATTACTAGATCTTAATGCTTTATTCTTGAGTAATTATCACACTGGATCAAGAGGTAATTATTTAAAGAGTAAAAGGGATAATTCACACTGGATCAAGAGTTTTATCTAATTAAGGTAATTTAGGATTAAATTCCAAGCAAGCTATCCATTGTTTTCATAATCTTTAGATATCAATGATCCATGGTATTGTTGTCAAGAGGGATATAAATTCTATGTTGGAGGTTTCTTTTAATTATTTTCTCAATTTATCTTCTGCTTTCTGATTAATTGTTTTCTTTAATTTGCTTGATTGCTTTCTTAGATAGTTTTAATTATTAGTTTGATTTGATTTAATTATACTTTCAAAATCTTCTTTATTTTATTTGTTTGTTTTAAGAAAAAGAATAATAACCTTTCTCTCTGTGGGATCGACCCCTACTTGCCCTAACTATCTTTAGTTAGTAATTGTTGGGATTTTTATTTTTATGATTTGCTGACGACCGATCAGATGTTTTCTTGGTCTTGAGTCATTTGCTCTTTAAGTAGTCTAACTCCTTAAGTTGATCATTTGACTCTGTTATTCGAGTAGTCGACTGCATCAGCTGCTGTAGCTTTTGATCTTGCACCAAAGATATTTTGTTTATGGCCTCTATAAAGAACTGTACCAAGGCCATTGAATTAGGAACCATTTGTCCCAATGTTGCGTTGGCGTGTGCCTGATAAGCTTCATCTTCTTAAAAAGACTTTCATCTCTTTGAGCGTCAGATTCTGAAGAGTTATCAAACTCCAAGTTGTCCTCGTATACTTTGATTTCAAGAGAGTCTTGAATCTCCTTGGAGTTGGTGAATTCCTTGGAGCCGTCAACTTCTTCAAGTTCAGGGTCGGTAGAAAGTTGCCCCCCGAGCATAACTTCCTCGTTTACCACTTCGTCTTCGTTAAGTTGCTCATCATCATGTTCTGTGCAGTCATCTTCACCACTTTCAGCGCAGTCATCACTTGTGGTACAATCAATGGTGACATCTTCCTCAATGGCTTTGACGCCATCTTCATTGCCCCCCGAGTATTCGTCATCTTCATGAGACAGTTGATTTGTGCTATCATCTTCACCACTTCCCATACTCATGTCGTCATTGATAGTTTCAGTAAGATGAGTAGTGTTGCTTGTAGAAGTGGCATCATCACTAGATGAAGTAGTGGTGCCAACATATACTTTGATTGGAGTACACTCATCATCACCATCATCCACATCGGAAGTGGTGTCATCAACAGTAAATCTCTGGAGTGTGGAGCTCATGTTCATCTCCATTTCTTTTCTTGCTTTGGCTCTTTTACGGAGCTCGCGCCTTCTCCAAGTCTTCTTATTTTGCTGAGTAGGTTGGCTAAAGATTTTTGGATGTTCAACCCTTCGCCAAACACCACTTTGAGCCTTTGAAGTTGACTGGACCGTCTTTGGTTGTGCATTAGAAGTTGGAGTTTGTTTTGATTGCACCCTTCTAGATGAAGATGTAGCAGATGAATAAGTGGGTGGCGTCAATTTTAGAGTGGATGGCGCCACCTGCTACTTTGTCCTAGGTGGAGAAAACTCCAACTTTCTTCTAGGAGCCTTGTGTTTCAATGCCACTGACCTTGGAGTTAATGGCTAAACAAGTTGATAATCCAAGGGTTTTGGCATCATGGTCATGCCTTTTGCCTTTTCTTCTGTAGACAAGTGACCATTCTTCCGAAAGTTTCCCATCACCTTGTCAACAACTTCTTCTACAAGAGGTGAGGCTTGGGTGGCCATTTGGTGTGGATGGAGTATGACAACTTGATGTGGATGCAACTGAGATGATGCGGCCAAGGACGGCGTTACCTGCTGCTGTATTTGCCCCCCGAGCGCTGCTGCTATCTCTAAGATGGCCTCCTGCACTTGTTTGAAGCCATTCTCACTTTGAATGCGTTAGGTTCTTTGTTCTTGGATCATGTCTTGCAGTCTAGCATCCATTTTATTCATCACCTCTTCTAAGGCGCTAGCAAGATCACCATGAGTTATGGTGTGGCACTGAGAAGAGTTGCCTCCTCCTTTGTTGCTTTCTGCAAGCAGGGAAAGTCTCCTAGAACAATGGATGCATCTCCTTTGTTGCTTTTGGCACCACCTTAATGTCCATGTAAGAACATGTGGTGCGGAGAATCCTGCTTTTCTTTGCATCCTCACTGGTTAGTTGTCCATCTTCTGGAAGGTTAAACGCATCCATGTGTATAGGAGTTGGGAAAGGATCCTTATCGACTCCCATATCCTTCTTGGGAGGCTTAGGGAACTTTAGAATTACCCTTTCTATCTTCTCTTGTATTATATTCTTGAATACAGTACAGTTGTTGGTTGAATGCCTCTAGGAGTCGTGGTACTTGCAGTACTCTCTTCCTCGGATGTCTTCAGGTGAAGGAAGAACATGTCTTAGAGGAAGCTTAATCCTGCCAGACTTAAACAGAAAACCGAAAACTTTATTCGCTTTTGAGACATCAAACGAATAAGTTCTGCTTCCGTCATGTGGCTTATTTTCTACCTGGCGCCGGTACATGGCGGCAAACCTCTCTTGTGTCTGAGGATGTCCAATTCCTGCCTTTACTAGGCATGGACATTCATTAGGCCGATCGACCTTGACCTCAACAATTCCAAGTTCAAAATTTGGCTCTTGATAGTAAGTGCCATATGATGAACTTCTTCGCTCATTGTCCTCTCGTAGGAGAGTCTCATATCTTGCCACTTCGGTTGACATCTCGAAGAAATCTCTGAAGTTGACTCCTTCGAATTTCTTTCGAAGCTCCATGTCAGGTCCATTCTGAGCCAGGCGTACAAATTCTTCCTCGGGGAGTGGGGTGCGACATCGTTCCTTAGCTTTATGAAACGAGCTAAGTAGTCTTCAGCCAACTCTCCTTTCTTCTGATAGAGGCGTGACATGTCAGCCATGGAAACTTCCGGTTCAGTTTGATAGAATTGTGTGTGGAATATCCTTTTCATATCTTCCCAAGTTCTTACTGAGTTGGGTGGTAAGTTATTATACCACGTGAAGGTTGCTCCTGTTACAGAGTTGGGAAACAAGCAGAGTTTGTGATAACCGGAGTTGGCTTCTCCACATTGCACGGTGAAGCGAGCAATGTGTTCCAAAGTCGTCTGCTCACTTCAAGTTCTGGAGAAGCTTGTGAAGTCAGGGACTTTGTACCCTCGAGGGAGAGTATAAAGTCTATCATACTCCTCAGGATAGGGCTTCTGGAAGGATGGCCGACCAACTCTCCTATAAGCTGGACCAATCATGTCTTCAATCATCTCCCTAATGTGGTTCTGTTTGACTAGTCCTTGCGCATTAGCACCTTGAGCTGGATGGCGTGGGCCAAGATGGCGTTGATGGCCATTCCTTGCACCGTTACCATTGCCATTCCTGACATGAGGTGGTGCATAGGTTACAGCTCGAGGTTCAACATTGTTGACCTCCTCCTCAACATTGTCAGCAACATTGTCCACACATTCTTGTTGATTCGCAAGGGCATTTTCACCTTCAAGTCCAAGTTGGACGGCTCCTAGAGGAGGAGGAGGTGGAGATGGAACTTGTTGGTTGTTCACCTTATTGTTTTGTTGAAGTGGTGGCGCAGGTAGGGCGCCAGGCAGGTGTTGATTTTGCCCCCGAGTCTAACTTCAAAATTAGACCAATCTGAGCCATGATGTTTCTTTCGATTTTGCACCATTTGCTCCTTAAGAGAGTCATTAGCCTCCTTAAGTTGTTCATGAGACTCGTTCATTCGATCTATTGATCCTATGAGCTGCTGCATCTTCTGCTCATGCGCCAAAGACATTTCATTCATGGCGTCGGTGATATATTGCAGCAGGACCTTCGAATTAGGGTCTAAAGGCAGTAGTGAAAGGTCAACTATGGCTTTGCTTATGGTTTGCATGCCATGACTTGATATTCCTTCATCAACCTTTGGCGGCATGTTTGCCACTAGTAAAACTGGAAAAGTAAATAAAAGGAAAAGAAAAAGTAAAGAAAGTAAACCCTAGAGGCGTTGAAGGAGGAGAGATCAACTATCTTGTCCTGCTTCAAGCGTCGAGGGAGTGTGTTGGTGTGGACCTTGAGTGAGGCGGACACCTTGTTGAGAGATTGAGATGAGAGGAGTCGGGGATCACCGACTATGTAGAGGGAAAAAGAGACTTGAAGCCGCCAGAGAGGGAGGAAAAGTTGATTTTGTGTCCCACCGGGCGTGCCAAAAAGAGATGTTGCGCCAAAAATCTCTTGGGGAGTTTTCGCGTTAAAAACTTTATGAAAGCATAGGGGAGTGCCAGTCAATTTGCTGAAATTGACAAAGAGGATGTAGAAACTGGATCTGGTGCACAGAGCAGCAGATTAAAAGATAAGAGCGATTTGTAGAGACTGGATCAAAGTCACACCGGAGCATTTAAATAATTGGATCCACAACAGCATGTCAACCTAAAAACTTAAAATGGCGTTTGCAAGATCTCTTTAATTGGATTTGAAAGAAAAATAACAACAGATTGTTATTACTGAGAGAGAAACACTTGTACAGTGTTTTTATGTCCGGACACAAGATTGAAACAAGGGAAAAACACTAAAAGAGTGTTTGGGTGTCCAGAGACAAGATCTAGACAAGAAAATATTGAAGAACAAGTAAGAACTCGTGATGAACAAGAGAAAAAGCGCGGAGCTTTTGAGAGAAAATAAGCACGGAGCTTGGTTTTTTGCGCGGAGCAAGTTTGTAGCGTCAGGAGCTGGTTTGTGAGATGAGTGATATCTGTTTGAAGCTCTGAGATTGATCCCTTTATATAGGGGGCGGCATGGGTTTTGCATTCAATGGGTTTGACTTGCTGAAGAAGGTGAATTCCTCCTCCTTAGTAGATGACAGCTTCGAGGAAGGTGCAGTGAAGCTTCCTTCTTCTTCTAATTGCTTCCAACAGCTAGGGAGAGGGAAGAGGGGACTCCAGGACGTCTTCCCTCTGCATGGGAGACAGAAATTACTTCTAGATAGCTGATAGATAATTCTTCCTTCTTCCTATTACACTTCAGTATGCCTTCGTTGCTTCCTTTGTGCTGAAATCAACTGATTTGACTAAGAAGTGGCCTTCTGACATCAGGACTTGGACTTTTATCATCAAGGCCACTAAATTCTCCATACTTAGTCATATTTAGCTCATCAAATTATGAAAATAATACTTAGTTAAGAAAATGGCTTAAACCGGGGTGACAAAGCCACTGGTCCTTAACTGAAAAGAATGTAAAAGTTGCAAACGAAGTCGGAATAAGCTAAAATTTCACCAGTAGGCTTAGATTATCTCCATAAGACTATGGAAAAAATTCTAAGTAAATTCAAGCTCTCTTTCATGGTGAATTTGGTTTCACTCCCCAAACTGTTTTTAACTGAAAATCGTGCATAAGTTTTTACACCGATGTCAGATTAGGGTGAAATTTTACCAAGATGATCTAGATGGCTCAAGGATCATCATGGTATGATCCTTGGTAGAAGTCGCAGCCTCTAGCCCTTCCAATTGATCAGTTTTACCATTTTGTTCTTAATTGAACAAAACGCAAAAGTTGTAGTTTTGCTTCCTAGGGAGAGGGAGAGGGCTAGGTGATTTCTTCACCATGTTAGGTCGAATATGTTGAGGAGGTGTGAGGTTGAAAATCTCATGCCTCTCTCACGTAGGTAGGTGTTTCTTTTGCTAACAAATTTTAGCTCTCTGCCTCCTTCCTACAGGATGAGAAAAATAACTCTCCTAAGGGAAGAGGGCGGCCTCTCCTCTACATAGGAGACGACTTTGGGCCTTGTTGTATGAGTCCATAAGATATTTTCCCTTTCATGGGATGATGGCATACAACTTCTCTTTTTACTGCTTGCCTCCCTAGCTGACAGGAGCATTAAAGGAAACTGGCTCCTAATTGATTTCCTGCCTCCTCCCTTGATACAGGGCGGCATATATGGATAATAATAATAATAATTTCGAAAATTATTATTATTTATTTAATAATTTCGGCCTTAATTAATTAATTACAAGAATTTCCTAATTCAATTAGAACTAGGGTGGTGCAGAAACTAAGTTTCTTCAGGATTTGTAATCAAATCTTGACCATTCATCTTGATATAAATCATGTGAAGATCAATTTACCCTCAATTGTAAATTGAGGTATAAACAGAAAGCCATTACTATATGAGAGGTACACAATATAAACATTCAAATGTGTTAATTTCATTTACTTTTATATATTGACAGAGTGTTATACATTTTATATATTCTGGGGGTGGAGCTTGTAATTTCTTGTAATTTAGTGATCATATATATAAGAAGGGCAGCCCACGCTTGCATTATGGGCATCTTTAGATTTCGTTTGTAATTGTTGAACGCATGAAGTTTCTAGTAGATATATATTGCATCATTATTCTTTTATTTTTCAATTCATGTAAAGTTGTAAATCTTTATGGAAATAATCTGCTGTTTATATAAATGAGTTAATTCTGTGTAGTGAAGGAGCAGGGATTGAATCTATTGACAGTATTTGCAATGGAGATTGATGATATTGTAGGAAATTATAGTTGACATAATTTCATAAATCAAAAGTAACTATTTCCTGAGTACATATAAATTATGTCTTTTCTTAGAAACAAACTCTCTAATTCTAAAGGCAAATAAATTAATCATCTAAAGTTAAGATTAAAACATGTAAACCATTAAGAAGGAATCTAATGTTGAGAACCAAGACTTTAAGGTGCATGCAACTATAGAGGCAATCGCGCGAAAGATCACATTCTAATGGTCAGAGCAATCACAGGCAGAAGCTAGACACATTTGACTAGCAGACCAAACAAAACAATGAGAGACAAGTTGATTGAACAAATCATTAATAGTTTATTTTAAAAATATTATGAAGTGAAAACTGATTATGTATTTTGAAAAAGTAAACTCCATTATACATAATTATATCTCTTTATAAGTTTGTTTATATTTATTTAGATGATGGTATGTTGTGGTCTATCTGGTCTGAATACGTTGTTCCATTCTAACCCGCTTAAACCTTTTGGTCCATGAACATATTATCTGTTTTTGAATTCCCTTTGGCGCGCACTAAGGTTTTTTAGATAATCAGCATACATTTCAAGCAACAGTTAATATTAGCTTTATTTTGATGAATTGCCTAGAGATGAAGGAGTATAATATTAGTTTTTTTTTAATGAATTACCTTGAGATGAGGAAGTATAATTTAGGTAATGCACTTTTAGAAGGAAAGACAGACTGTGTGTTTTGCTTTATATATGCAAATTATTTGCTTCGATTTATGGGTTTCTCCTAACTAATGAACTCACAACCAATGCAATATTTTTTTACTAACTGACTTAAACAACTCAAAAAAATATAACCCAAAGAAGAAGATGTCTGCAACTCAAGCACAGACTGACTTGGTTGTCATTAATTATTTGTATATATAAACAGTTATCTTTGCATTCCAAATTGCAAAATAAAAGTAGAGAATTAGAAGGGGCATCTAGTTTTGGTAGGTAAGTTTACCAACTGGATATCTGCATACGCAAAGTCTCGAATCTGAAACCTGTTTAAACTGGAATAAACCGCTTACCACTTGATCCAACCCTCTTTAGTTGTCATCCAATAACTTCTTATGGCTAATAATTTAATTGGCCACTACAAATTGACTTAAATATTCTCAAAACTCTCGTACCGATGGAAAGCGATTGAACCAATGTAGGTAGTTAATGGGGTTGATGAACGAGCACAAGTGGTGGGCTCTAAAACAGCAGGCTAAGGGTTGGGCTCTGTTTTCCTCGTTTTCTGCCAAAAAAAAGGGGTGGGCTCTGTTTATTTTTTCCTCAGTTCTTCGAGTTTTGATCCACTTTGGCTTCTCAGCAAGATTTTTCGCAAATTTGAAAAGGGAAAAAATAAGGTTCTATGCTGCATTGGTGCTCTGTTCAATTTCATTTTTTTATTAAGCATTGACCACGTTAAAAATGTTTCTCAAACAAATTAAATTGTTGTGGTCCCGTCAATTAGTAAAATTAAGTAATTTATATACTTCCATTTAATATTCATTAACGGAAGAAACTTTTACTACTATAAATTGCCCTAACAAATTTCGACCTCTTTGCTAACAAATAACAATTGCTTAACTTCTACTACTAGCTAGCTCTATATATGTAGTTTCATATCTCTGCAAGCTCGATAAGTACCAATGGATTTTTTCTTTTGCTACTTGAGTACTCACCTTTCCTTTATTTTATATATCTTCTATTATACTTGCATTCATCATATGCATGAAATCACCCTTTTTTTTTTCCAAATCAAAGGATTTGAGTACTCATCAAAGTTTGATGAATTTAGTACCATTTCTTATATATGATACGCAATGAATGTGTTTTTCCTTGATTTATTTATAAATATCTATATTGTATTTTGAACAAAGTTTTTTTTTTTTTGTTTTTTGTTTGAAAATTTGTTTAGATTAAAAAGGAGCAAATTAAGCAGCCAAAGCAATCGTGTTTTGTTAAAACTTGATAGCTTACTGAAGTACTTTTTTATGCCATTCAGATACATATATATAATCACATATATGTTCTCTATTGGATCACTTGTAGAAGTCTATATACATGTTAATGATGACTTCTACAAGGATCCAATAGAAATCATATATATATGTGATTAAATTCTCTACCTGTCCGGGAGTTTCACATCATACTACTAGCTACTTCGAGGACGAGATCGTAAGCAATCGATCATTATTAATTATAAATATCATTTGTTTGCTAAATTCCATGATGATATTATGACTCTGACTTGTACACAATTAATGCTATATAATGCTATATATCATTGTTGAGCATAGCTCAATTGCAACCTACAGCCTTTGTCGTTTGACAGCCTCTAAAGCCAAGCCCAATCAAGCGTGTGATCCGTACAAGCAAGTCCTATATAAACCCACAACTCTCAAGACTGAGGTACGTTACACTCTCTATCTACTCACTCTCTATCTACTCACTCTCATTCAAAAACCCTAGATCTCGAAATCTAACTTAGGCATCGGAGTACAAACGAGGGACCTAACCCCGCAACTCTTGACGCCTCTTCTAATGCTTTCAGGTATTTCACAAAGCTGCTCCAACCGACCTCCGGCAGACAATTTGGCGCCCGCAATAATCATGTCTCAAGTTTTCAGGTTGCAATGATTGCAAATTAGTCTGTGGGTACGTATATGTAATATTATTGTTGTTTTGGCCAGTGGCATATGATTTACTAAATGCTAAAATGAAGTTTGTATGAAGGTCGAGCCATTTTCGGGATGACATTATTCTAAATAAAGTGACATTTGTGATATGTTTTTATATCCAACTAGTTATAGGACTCGCACTTGAATTGAATTTTCAGTTGTTTAATGTATAAATTTAGTTAAAAAAACATTTAGTTTTCGGGTTCTTACATCATGAAATAACTATTTAACTTATACTTTGACTAACTTTAACTGGACATTATAAAAATTAGCTTTTGAGTCCTTCATAAAAGTCGTGAATTATGGAATAATCCATATCGAAAATTATATGATACTAAAAAACCGTCAATCGAAATGACCTATAAAACATAAAAATTAGCTTTCGAGTACTTCATGAAAGTCGTAGATCACTGAACAACCTTTAAACTAACACTTGAATGACGCTAATCAAACATCTGGATCGAAAATTATACGATATTAAATAGACCGTCGATCGAAACTACAAAATTTCGGAAGCATTTTTCGAGTTGAAACATAAAAATTGGCTTTGAGTCCTTAATGAAAGTTATAGATCATGAAATTACCTTTCAATAAACTTTTGAATCACCTTAACCGAACAAATAATACCAAAAATACAAAAATAAAACTGAAGCGTTAAATAGATTAAGATAGAAATCGTAAAGAATTCAATAGCATACAACATAAAAGCATGAGAATCATTAGATAAATAATCCAGCAAAAAAAAAGATTAGTTTATAGAGATGAAACATAAAAATTCCCTCTTGAACCCTTAATGAAACTCGTCTATCAAATTCAGCTTTTGGGCCCTTCATGAAAGTCGTAGATCACATAATAACCTTTTAACCGACACTTGAACAACTTCAATCGGACAAGTAGACCGAAAATTATACGATATAAAATAGACCAACAATTGAAACCACAAAATTTCGGAAGCACTTTTTAGAATCAAAACATTAAAATCGACTCCTGAGTTTTTCATGAAAGTTGTAGATAATGAAATTATCTTTTAATAGACACTTGAGTCATCTCAATCAAACAGATAGAACAAAAAATACAAAAATAAAAACCGACGTGTTAAATCGTCCAACCTATAATTGTAAAGGATTAAATAGCATAAAGGAGAAAACGAAGAGGATCATTAGATAAATAATCCAACAAAAAAATTTGTTTATGGAGAATGGGATCCTCCAATAGTAACTTTATCACAAAGTTCCCAAAACGCCTTCAATCATCAACCCAAATAACAAAAAAACCGAGCATGAAAGTACCGAAATACTCCTGACAATTTATTCTTGGGTGAATGTGGTGCAACCTATTACAAGATATTTTTGTCTTTTAACTTCAAACTTTAAAGAATAGTTATAAGTGATATATCCATGACTTCTTCTTATTATTGCCACATTCAAGAAGTCTTATTATTGCTTGCCACATTCAAATTTGATAGTAGTCTTATGGAAGAGTTTCATAAGATGAATCAACGAATGATTGATTGAGATGATAAAAATGGTCTCTATCCTTATAAGGATGAGAATACAAGTTTGATATATCTCGGAAGTACATTTTTTTTTTGACATCATATCTCAGAAGCACATTTATATTGATAGTGTTTTAAACTGTTATGCTTCCAATCGGAAAGGGATTAATTCCGGGCCATTAATGCCCATGGATGCCTTTGATTAAATAAAAAAAGGAAAAGTTTTTATACAAGATAAGATTGCCCTTATTAAATGTTTTATTAAGGTTCCTTTCACCAACCTTCATGTCTGTTAACTATGTGAGGTTTCGATTGGAATGGAACAAACATCGATGACAAAATTTCGAAAGCCCTCTAAATGTCTACTTCTATGATCTACAATGATATTGTGTGATATTGGTGGCTATACCCATATGGTGCTGGATGTAGGTTTTTTTTTTGGTATGTTCTTGCTTTGTAATTTGAGTTAGTTAAGATCTGTTCCTCAAAGGTTATAGTAGTTTTATTCACTAGATGAACCTTGTTTGCATTAATAAATGTTTTATCACCATTGATAAAAATGATATTGTGACTATATAATATTACCAAACTGTTGATGAGTTGATCTCCCATTCCTATTGAAGAATAGGTTGACTTATTTCTAGCTCGTTAAATTCATGTAATTATTTTTTTATTCTTGGCAACACTTAGATCAATAAAAGAGAACAAATTGAAAGAGCATCCTTTCTTTCTTTTTTTTTTGGGTACATAAGATGTCGACAACTGTCAGCTAAGCTCTCCGAACAGCGATACCATTTGCATCATGTTCCAGCAGAGGAAGAATCCCCGTAGGTGATTCCAAAAGGGTCAAACAACCAAGAGGAGAAACCCCTGATCCATGTTGCCTAAAAAATCTGCACATCGGTTACCTTCACGATACACATGAATGATGTCTCGAATCCAATCTCCTCGAGCTAAAGCTGAGGCTTCCTGTACAAGTGTAGAGTTCTAATGGGACATCCCAATGCCCTGCTTCAAGAAAGTGACCACAACACTGGCATCCAATTGAACAAACACATTATTTAAACCAAGTGATCTCGCTTCTCTCAAACCTTCCCGAATACCCTAAAGCTCGGCTGAGACTGTCAGTTATACCAATATTCATGGTAAATCCCCGAATCCACCATCCAAAGGAATCGCGAATCAAACCCCCTGCTGAAGCTTGCCCAGTATAATGCTTCACCGCTCCATTAGTGATCAACGTGTAAGAGCCCGGTGGAGGTTTCAACCAAGTAACCCATTTAGCAAGTCGCTGGCTGTTCATATTATGCTTAGCATAAGCTGAATCGATCTCGCTAGCCATTTTGCAGGCTCGATACCACACCAGGCCAAAAAACTCCTGCAAATTTTAAAACACCAAAAGGTTTCTCTGTTTCCATATGCACCATAAAATCATAATAAAAAGCAAAGCCCATGGTGTCGATCCAATAGTAGAAGTTGTCTAGAAACAATTACTTGCCAACCAATCTTGAAGAGGTTGAGTATCAAAATTATATGGGGATTGTAAAAGAGCAAAACAGCAATTCAAAACCTCCCTAGCAAACATACATTCCCTAAACAAGTGAAGAGCAGTTTCGGGTTCACATTGACAAGTTGGGCACAAAGAGCTTACCCCCAACTGACGATGTGCTCTATCAATATTAGTATTGAGTTTATCATGATATAAAAGCCATAAGAAGAACCTCATACGTTATGTACCCTTACACTTCCAAAACCACTGCGCATCCATCAACTGTTGAGCCCGAATGTGTTCTTGTTGGAGCAGCCAAAATGCGGAGCTAGCCGAGAAATTACTTGAGCTTTTTCCACTCCAAATCACAACATCTAATCTCTCCTCCACACAAGGTAAAGGAATGGCTTGGATTTTTTTGCAAACAAACCAACGGCAACACATTTTGTATGTTGGACAAATCCCATTGTTTATTATGAGTAATAAGCTTGTCAACTGTCCAAAACTCCATATGTGAAATATCACCTATCATAAGCTCAATTAATGGACCATCTCCCACCTACCAATCCGTCCATATATTGACTCGAGAGCCATTGTCAATTAACCATCATTGGCCTTTCCTCAGTAGAGAACGACATTGCAAATTCCCCTGCCATGTCGAGGAAGAACCTGGTCTTCTAGCTACCTCTTGCAAAAAGGTATTTTTGGGATATTTCTTTTGAAGAACTTCACAAGTTAAGGAATCTTTATGCGTATCCAAAGCCCAACCCAACTTGGCTAGCAAAGACAAATTCGCCTCACGGGATTGACGAATCCCCAAGCCCCCATAAGCAAAATCCTCAAGCGATTTTGAACCTTATCAATTAACCTCGCATAATGCTCTTTCGAAGCACCCTTATGAATAATGGGAACTCCCAAATAAATACCAAGATCATATGTAAGAGGAATCCCACATAAAGAGCTCAATAGATTCATAGTCTGTCGAGGCACATTAGGAGACACAAACAACTTCGACATATGCAAATTCATAACCAAACTCAAAGCACTTGCAAACTCCATTAAGACCTCTTTAATAACCTCAATTTGATTCTGTGAAGCCTAAGTAAACAACATGAGGTCATCAGCAAAGAATATGTGAGATATAGCAGGGCCATTCCGAGAAGCCTTAACAGGCTTCCAAAGTTTCTTATGGACTTTCTCTTGTATCATATGGGACAATTTCTCCATGCACAAGATAAACAGTTATGGAGAAAACGGGTCTACCTAACGAAGTCCCCTTTTTGCCTGAAAATAAGGTTGGGCTTCACTATTCCAAATGACTGAGAGCTGGTTCGCGGACACAAAACATAATGAGATTAATCAATTGAGAAGGAAAATTGAAATCAATTAGAACCTGTCTCAAAAACATCCAGCTGACACTATCATAGGCCTTGTGGAGGTCAATTTTTAAAATCATGCCACCCAAACGACCTCTCCTCTTCATAAGAGTGCGGACAACTTCCTGTGTGATGACAATATTATCCCCTATACCACGACCCGAAAGAAAACTGCTTTGGAAAGGGCCAATCAAATTGAGCAAAAGAGGTTGAATCCTGTTAACCAAGGCCTTAGAAAGTATTTTATAGACCGAATTCAACAAAATAATCGGTCGAATATCAGCAATGGAACAAGGGCTAGCAGTCTTGGGAATTAAAGTAACATGTGCTCTTGCCATGTCCAATGTAAAACACCCCTCGACTAAAGCCTTATTCATAAAAATAAGAACTTTCTCCTTCATAACGTCCTAGGCTCTTTATAAAAATAAAGGTTGTATCCCATCGGGTCCTGGAGCCTTCAAGCCATGCTATGCAAATAGAGCTGCTTTGGCTTTCTCAACAGTAAAAGGTACCACCAACGCGTCACTTTCATTTAAATTAATCATAGGCTGCCAGCGGGACAAGGGATCAACTAAGGGAAGTACTTCCTTATCATAAAAAAGAGTCTTGTAGAAATTGACAGCATGTTGTTTCAAGCAAACAGGATCATCCACCCATTCCCCATCTATTTGCAACCTGAACACTTCATCTCTATTACGGCGCACCAATGTCGAGAGATGATAGAAGCAGGTGTTTTCATCCCCATCCCGAATCTATTGGGTCCGTGACTTCTGATACCACAACAGTTCTTCCTGATAGAGCGTCTCTTGATACTCTCTCAACAGCTCACGCTCTAAGTTCTGTAGGAAAGAGGCGGTTCCATATGCTTCAGATCTCTGAATTCCAGATAAACGAGCCACCAACCCTCTTTTTCTCTTAAAAATAAGACCAAAGGTTTCCACATTCCAAGCCGATAACTTCTCCTTTGTACTATCAATAGAACTCAAAAGATCATCCCCACAAAATTAAATGATGATCGGAGTGAACACAAGGGAGGTTGATAACTTTGCCATCAGCAAAATGCTCGATAGCCAAGCTATTACCAAGAACCCGATCAAGACGTTCAAGAAGCACAACCCTCCCATTAATTGTTTTCCTCGATGTAAACTTACAACCTAAAGCACAAAGGAACAAACTTACGGGCAGTATTGATACGAAATTCCGCTCCCCCGAACTTCTCTTCTACAGAGGCTATATCATTGAAATCCCCCATTATAAACCACGATTGATCAATGTTTTGTGATCTAGACCGAAGTTCTTCCCAGAATTCTTCTTTCCAATGACAGTGTGGCTGAACATAAATACCAGAAAGAAACCAGGATCGATGTCGCTCCATAGCTTGAACATGAATAGCTTGAGCCGTGGAGGCTAACAATTGAATATCGAATTGACCCTTCCAAAGAAAAACTATACCACCAGCCAAACCCAACTAAGGAACTACAAAACTTGAATCAAATCCCAATTTAACCCCGAAGTTTACTGCCACTTGAACATCAATACACTTCGTCTCCATTAAACTGAAAACATCAGGGTGAAATTGTCTAATTAAAACTCCATTACACTTCGTCTCATGCAGAAATCCGTTCGTCCTAGTGTTTCGGATTGCGCTTCTTGCATTTCGGAAACCTTTCACTTCTCGCTTCGTCACGGCTAACCTCGGGGGTCTTGGTCATCCGATCGACATCTTGGACAGTGAGTCGTCGAGCGGTTCAGGGTTAACTAAGACGACCGACATTGAGGAGGTCCCTTTTCCCCCAGAACTTCTGTCTAAGTTCGGTGAGTTAAATTGGGGATTTTGATTTTTTGGATTAAGTGTTTCTTTTTTGTGGTATATCTATAAGTATGTCTGAGTCTGAGGAGGTGTCTATATCGCGTTCGTCTGAGGGTACGGCCATGGGTGATGTATCAGACAGCTCTATGGGCGGTGAGTCTCCGTCCGTCAGTACTGAGAGTGGTGATATTGCCCCGTCGCGAGGTAGCCTTGCCCGATCGTCTGCTACACCTGCTTTGGTTTCCGCAGTGGCTCCGACTTCTGCCGCTGCAGCGGGTGGCTTAGAAGTATTTTCCAATGTCAACGACCCTCCGTTGGTGGAGTTTGCGCCAAGGGTCACGGGAGTCGCCGTTTTAGAGGGCTCCGGCGGTGGTGAGGGTAGTGCGACTGGCGCTGCTAGGGTCGAGCCTGCGCCGAACGTGGAGAGGGTGGCTTCGGGTAGTCTGGCTAGTTCTGCGATTGCTGCTGAGGAAGACCACTTTGTGAGGTATAACGCAGACGCCGAGAGGTACTTTCCTACTCCGGGGGAGTATGTCTCCATGTACATACGCGGTCCGTCGGGGTCGGGGGCGATCCTTTCACGAAAAGCAGCCCTATCTACTGCTTGTAGGTTCGGGCTAGGGCATGTGTCTGAATTCAAGTTTTCTTTCCCCCGCGAGGAAGATAGGATATTCCATATTCGTCGGAATTTAATGAGGGTCTTCCTGTATAGAGCTATGTTCGAAGCAGGCTTCAAGCTTCAGGCTTCCGGGTCATCCCTTCTATGGGGAAATTCTGAAGTCGTACGGTCTGTGTGCTTCTCAGATAACACCCAATGGATGGGTGTTGATCGTCGGATATGTTATGATTTGTATATATAAGGGTTGGGAGCCGAGCATCAACTTGTTCTGCCACTGCTTTATTTTGTCTATTTCCCGTGGGTGGTATAGCTTTAACAGGCGTCAGAATGGGCGTGGGTTGTTCGTTCCTGGTCCGTCCAGTTGGCGCCATTGGAAGAGGGGGTTTTTTGTTGTTCAGCGTCCTGATGGCCAGAGGTGACCTGTGTTGATGAGATGGCGCAGAGTGTCCACGCGTGTTATGAATGCTCAGCCGTTCGTCCTGTCTCCCGAGGAGGAAGCTCAAATGGATTACTTTGATAGTCATCATCATGACTGGAGGGAGGTGATACAGGCTTCTCGTTTAGTGCTAACTGGGTTGAGTCCGCATCCATATAGGGTACGGTCGTTGAGGGCTGCGGATGTCGCAATTGAGGAATGCACTCCGCTAACCATTTATGAGCGTAGAAGGGGAGTTGAGGTTGGGCGACCCATAATTGTGAATGCTAGGGGTATGCGTCCTTCTACCTACATTCCACCCCCTGACCCGAACGAGCCCTTCGACATCGTGGAATGCGACCGATTTTTCTGGACGGGCACCGAGTGGACAGACCAGGTCAGTCCCCTTGCCGCACGTCGTGGTGCAGGTAAAAATCTGATGACTTTGCGGGCTCTTGAAATGGCTCGCCTCCAACACCAAGCCGATCAGTCCTCCTCAACCTCAGACTCGTCTGATGGTGTCTAACTTACTTTGCTGACAGTGTACCTGATTTGTTCCTGTAGGATACAATAGCTGACGATCGTCTTCTCTTGCAGGTCCTACCCCTTTAGATATCATGAATCCTCAACGGTTGGCAGAGGCCCAAAGGAAGACTGCGGAGCTGAGGCAAAGGCTCTCTTCTTTAAGTGGGGCGCCTGTTCGTCCTATCGGGAGCTCTGCTCCGCCTGCTGACAGCACCCGGGCTTCCCCTCGGCTGGCTATTACAGCTCCCCGAGTTCCTCTCGAGTGGGACAGGCTTCCGTGTCCGCTGGCTCCCCGTCGCTCTTTACCGCTGGAATCTTCTCCGGAGGTGGGTTTGGCGAGTGATTGTCAAAGGACGGCGGTGGGTCGGGCCATGGTTTCCTAGAGAAGTTGGCGAACTTCTTTGCTCTGGGGCTGTCGTTCGCCAGCAGTGCCGACTATGCTGCTGTTAGAGATTTGGATCCTATGTAGAGGGCTGCCCTTCAGTTGGCTGGAGCAATCCAGGTTAGGGAAACTTAGATGTTCTGCAAGTAAAATTTTTTATTTTATTTTATTTTTTTTAGCCGACCGTTTTCTAATTTGTTGATCGTCTTACAGAACCTGTTTGTTACCCGGGCCAACTTCGCCGTGTACGAAGAGAACCTCCGCTCAGTTGCTCCGACGGTCGCTCGTCTCATCGACGATCGCATGCCCTCCAACAACCCCGGACAGATCCAAACGTTAACCAAGAAGAGAGACGACGCTCGTCGGACCATAGCTGATCTGGAGCAGAAGCTCAAGGACGCCAAGAGCAAAAACAGGGAGACGGATAGGGCCTTCCGTCGGGAAAGGGATGACCATAGGTCGGCGCTGCAGAAAAGGGATGCTGAGGAGCGGAAATTGAAGGTACGTCATTCGATATATAATTATTTTATTTTATATTTTTTACGCTTAGTTGTTTGACGTTCATTCCTTGTCAAACCAAAATTGCTGAGCTCGAGCATGAGAACGCTGGGTGCTATGCCAGCATGGCCTACGAGAAGTTTAAGGCTCGAGACTCTGTTTGCTATATGATTAGCAAATACAAGGGCTTTTCCGACTTTGAGGGTATCACGTTCGACTCTGAAGAGGTCCCTGACAACTTCCCTCCTCCTTAGCCTGTCCCTCCCCTGGTGTTGCCGGATTTCGGCGCTTCCAGGCAATCTCCTCTGGAGGCCACTACTGCAGAGGACGATGACGATGCTGAGGATGAGTTGCCCATCGCTGAGAGGGCTGCGGCTAGGGAGGCTGATCGTCAATCGCGGGGTGGTGCCAGCAAGAGAAGAAAAGAGAAGTGAGGAGGCCCTTCCGTTCGTCATTGCCAGCCATTTCTTGTTTTTGCATTCTGTTTGCTGCTAAGACATTCGTGTGTATATTTTTTATATATATATTTATGCGTCGTGTGTGGCGTTCGTCCTGAGGGACATGAAACAAACATTTTTGTAAAATATTTGTTATTCGTTTGCTGCTGCTGTTTTCCCCCTCCTTTCTTTTTTTACGATTGTTAATAAATTCCCTGAGCCGTGACGCTCGTGGGGTTCTTTAGTTAATCTGTCATGGTGTTTGGATATTACTCGTTTTTGGTCATGTCGGCGTGGACGAACGATCTGCCAGTCTAGGCGTTTAACCATTGGGTGAGCGGCGTCTGCGTGAACGCTATCTCACTGGTGGACGAACGGGGGCGCCAGTCTAGGCACTCAGCCGTTGAGTGAGCGGCGTCTGCGTGGACGCTCTGTCTCATAGGTGGACGAACGGGGGCACCATTCTAGGTGCTCAGCCGTTAGTGAGCGGCGTCTGGGTGGACGCTCTGTCTCACTGGTGGGCGAACGGGGGCGCCAGTCTAGGTACTCAGCCGTTGAGTGGGCGGCATCTGCGTGGGCTCTCTGTCTCACTGGTGGACGAACGGGGGCACCATTCTAGGTGCTCAGCCGTTACTTGAAATGTCCGTGTTGAGAGTTCATTGCACTGTCAATACACTGAAAATTTGCTTTTATTCATAGTCGTGATCATTTCGTTTACATTGTCGTACATCATATTCACTGGTAATATTTTTTCAAATGAATTGCATTCCACGTTCGGGGTATCAGCTAGCCGTCTAAGTCCCTCAACTTGTACGCTCCTCGGCATAGTACTCGATCGATCTGATACGGACCTTCCCAATTAGGGGACAACTTTCTTCTCTGGTCTGCCGGTATGCTGGCCTCGCAATTGCGGAGCATGAGGTGGCCCGCCTGGAACTGCCTTTGACGAACTCGCTTGTTGTAGTGCCGACTGACTTGCATCGATCTGTTAGCCTGCCGAAGTTGTGCTGTCAGCCTGACCTCCTCGAGTAGATCTAGATTGTTCCTCAACTCGCGTTCGTTGTGTTCTGGAGAGAAGTTTAGGGTTTTGAAAGTATTCACCGTTGTTTCTGCCGGTATGACTGCTTCTGTGCCGAACGCCAGATTGTAAGGTGTTTCGCCGGTACCCGTATGGCTAGTCGTTCGGATACCCCACAGTACACTTGGAAGGATCTCTGTCCATTTTCCCTTGGCGTCATCCAGCTTTTTCTTTAAGGCTGATAGAATTTTTCCATTGATAGCTTCCACTTGTCCGTTCGTCTGGGGATGAACGACGGAGCTGGCGATCAGTGACACCATGTTCTTCCTGCAGAACTGCTGTATGTGTTTTGCCTGGAGCTGTAGCCCGTTGTCTGAGACTATGACGTGCGGCACGTCGAACCTGCAAAGTATGTTTTGCACAGGAATTTTTCCACTGCGAATCTGGTGATGCTGGCTAGTGGCTTTGTCTCTACCCACTTAGTGAAATAATTGCAGGCGACGATCGGGAATTTCCTCTTGCCAGGCGCCAGTGGGAAGGGTTCGATCAGGTCTAAACCCCACATTGCGAACGGCCATGGGGCTGCTATGACGTTCAGCTCTTTGGCAGGTACCCTGGGGATTTTGGCAAATTTTTGAAACCTGTCACATCTTCTGACCAGGTCCGCCGAATCGTTTCTCATGGTGGGCCAGTAGTAACCCTGTTTCAGCGCTTTTTGGGCGATCGATCGGCTTCCCGTGTGATTTTCACAATCGCCTTGGTGAATGTCTTTTAATACTTGTAGGGCCTCGGAAGGGGTGAGGCACCTTAAGAGCGGCATATTGTAGGATTTCTTGTATAGTACGTCGTCGATAAGGACGTACTTAGACGAGCGTCGTTGTCTAGCAGCCATGGTCTTGTGGTCAGCTGGTGCGCTGGTGCCTCTCAGGTACTCTTCTATTTCATTTTTCCAGCCCTCTGAGGGGAGTGGGAGCGGTATTTCTGGTGTTGGTGAGTTTAGGGTGCTGGGTATGCTGACAGTGACCTCGTCTGGGGCTGTGGATGGAAGATCAGGTGTTTGAGTCCTTCGTTCTTCAGGGAAAGTGCACTCTACGACAAAGTCTGCTAGGGCTTGAGCCTTGATCGCTCGTCGAGGCTGGAACTCTATTCTGAATTCGCTTAACTCGACGTTCCATTTAAGTAGCCTCCCCGATAGGTCTACTTTTTGTAGGACGTCCTTGAGGGGCTGATCTGTGAGGACGATAACTTTGTGAGAGTGGAAGTACTGGCGGAGTCTCCTCGACGCTACCACCAGGGCGAACGCCAGCTTCTCCAGCTTCGAGTAATTGCTCTCCCCCCCTTGCAATATCCTGCTGACGTAGTAAATGGGCATCTGTCCACCCTCCGTGTCCTTGACGAGCACGACTGCAACCGTCTCATTTGATGCTGCCAGGTACATGTATAGCGTCTCTTCCTCGTTCGGCGTAGTCAGAAGGGGAGGGGAGCTGAGGTAGACCTTTAGCTGTTCGAAAGCTTCCTAACATTCGGGGGGTCCAGGTGAATCTGGATCTGATCCTTAGTAGTCTGAAGAACGGTAGGCATTTCTCGGCGGACTTGGAGACAAACCTGTTGAGTGCTGCCACTCGTCCCGTTAAACTTTGTATCTCCTTGACGGATTCGGGGGGCTTCATATCTAGGATGGCTTTCACTTTTTCGAGGTTGGCTTCGATCCCCCTGCTGGAAACCATGAAGCCAAGGAACTTGCTTGCCTCTACGCCGAACGTGCACTTGGCCGGGTTGAGCTTTATGTGGTATTTCCTTAGGTAGTCGAAGCATTCGGCGAGGTGTTCCAGGTGCTCTTCCATGGTGGAGCTCTTGACGAGCATGTCATCGACGTATCCCTCCATTGATTTCCCGATTAATTCCTTGAAGACCTTGTTGACCAACCTCTGGTATGTCGCCCCAGCCTTCTTCAGCCCGAAGGGCATGAAATTGTAACAGTACAACCCGTCCTCGGTGATGAAGGACGTCTTCTCTGAATCCCTTGGATCCATGGGAATCTGGTTATACCCGAAGAAGGCGTCCATGAAGCTAAGGAATTTGTTCCCGAATGAGGCGTTGACGAGACGGTCGATGGAGGGTAAGGGGAAGCTATCTTTAGGGCATGCTTTGTTGAGATTGGTGAAGTCCACGCACATTCTCCATTTTCCGTTGGACTTCTTGACCATTACTACGTTCGACACCCACTCTGGGTATTGAACTTCCCGGATGAAATCGGCCTTGAGGAGCTTGTCTACTTCTTCCCTGACGGCAGCTGTTTTCTCTGACGAGAACATCCTCTTCTTCTGCTTGATTGGTCTGAAGGAGGGATCGACGTTAAGCTTATGGCTCATGACTTGTGGGTCGATCCCAGGCATCTCCGCCGGAGTCCAGGCGAAGATGTCTGCGTTGTCCTGTAAGAATTCTGTTATGTCCAGCTGTTCGTCTAGGCCTAACATGGAACTGATCTGGGTTATGCCATCTGATATGTCAGTTCGTAGCACAACCTTGAGGGGCTTGTCGACAGGTTCTGGCTTTGCTGTTTTAGCCTTGTCCCTGGTATCCAAACTGTTCACAGCGGGATCCCTGTTCGTGCGCCCCGACGACTCTCCTTTCTCCCAAACAGTCTTGGGTGCGGCAAGGCAGGCTTTTGTTGTGGTCTTGGTCTCCCTTGGGGCGGTTAGTGCTAGTGTGCATACTTCCATTTCCGTCACATCAGACGTACAGTGTCGGCTGAAAGGTTGCCCCCCAGCCATGGCTTCTCGCAGTTGGTTCCTCGTCCTTTCCCTGGTAGGCAGCCTGAGGGACGTGACGTGTCATCTTCTTGCGGTTGATAAATTCGAGCGCATGTAACCAACGCCCGACGGAGTGGGAAACTTCACAGTAAGGCAGTATACTACGTCGACCATTTTCACCTTTTTCATCAAAGGCCGTCCTATCAGGGCATTGTAGCTGGAAGGGAGGTCTACAACGACGAACGTATGCATGAAATTCAGTACGTGTTCGCCATTTCCTATGCAGATCGACAGATAAGCAGTTCCCTTTGTCGGTATGGGGGTTAGGTTGAAACCATAGATAGGCTCTGATGGTTCCAAGTAATCGTCCGAGAGTCCATATTGCTTTTATGCGTCGTACATGATAATGTCGATTGCACTTCCACTGTCAACGAGTATCCGATCTGTTGTGAAGTTGTTGATCATTGTCGTAACGACGATCGGATCATTGCCGTCATTAGTTTCCAGGTCTTCGTTGCTGTCAAACGTTATGGTCCAGTTAGGTTTCACGTTCGTTGGAGCCGGTGGCTGCATGCCTATGGACATCACTTCCCTAATGTGATTCTTCATCTTGTTACCTGACGAGGCCCTTTTCTCCGTCGCCCCAATGATCGTCAAAACATGCCCCCTTGGCTCTAGGCGTTTCTGCGGGTCCTTTGGATACTCTATTCGATCATGCACTGTCTGAGCAAGACGTTCTTTTCTGGCTTCCCTTCTGGGTGGTGGGGCATCGTTTCGTACATAGCTTTTGAGGTACCGTTGACGGACGAGTCCCTCTAACATATCCCTCAAATGGGAGCATTCTTCGGTGTTATGCCCGTAGCTCTGGTAAAAGTCACACCGTTTCCCTGATTGTTTTTGCCTCTGAGACAACTTTGAGGGAAATGGCCATTTGACCTTGTCAGCTTCTCTGCTCTGCGAGACGGCATGGAGGATCGCCGTCCTGGTGTCCGTGAGAGGGGTGTAGTTGTACTTAGGGTGCCTCTGCCTATCGTCATAGGCTTGGGGCCCCTCCTGCCTCTGTTCCTCTGAGGAGAGTGTCTATTTCCTCTTGGTGGGCTCCTACGGTGGTTCGTCAATGCTGGTTGATGAGATGTTCCGGCTTGGGAAGATTCGGGACGGTGGCCGTCCCTATAAGCCATGCATATGTCTGTCTCGTCATACACCTCTGCTCTGTCATAACAGTCCTTTAATGTTTTCGGTGGCCTCTCCCCTAGCGAGTATCGGAGTTCTCTGTGCATCAGGCCGTCTAAGAAGAATTCTATGGCGTCCCGGTCGCTCAGATCGTCCACCTGAATGTGAGCCTCGCTGAATCGCTTAACGTAGGCCGAGAGGCGTTCCCCTGACTGCTGCCTGATGGTTCTAAGGAACCTGATCGTCTTGCCTTTCAAGACCTTGCTGTTGAACCCACCTTCAAATTGTATGGCGAGCTGATCGAAGTTCAATATGCTGTCGTTCTCCAATCTGTAAAACTATCTCTGCGCTGCCCCATCGAGTGTGATGGGGAACATTCGGAACATCACGGCGTCGGATGCCTGTTGGACTGACATCACCTCCCTATAGAGATTCAGGTGCTGCTTGGGGTCCCCTGTTCCATCGTACTTTTGTTTCGATGGTTTGACGGACGATAACCAGTGAGAAGGGAGATGGCTCTTTCGGTATCGATTCTAGGGGCATGAGAACATCGCTCTTCTCTCTAGTCAGCTGCTTGACCAGGCCCTTCAGTCGTGCTAGCTCTTCGTCGCGGGGGTCAGTCGTTGTAACCTTCGATTTCTCTTTTTCTCTGCGGATGGATCGGGAGGAGTGGGTTTTTTGTTTGACCGATCTTTTAGTGTGCCGATCGGCTTCGCCCTCCCTTTTGGATTTAGATTTCCTTTTTTCTTCACCGTGTCTGTCCCGAGCAGGGGTCACGCTTTCGGCGACCCTCTCTTTCTGTTTTGGGACCTCCACTACAGAGCGGAGCTTTCTGGCATCCTTAATTGGTGGTTGTTCGGGACGATCACGTCTAGTCTGCCGATCGCCCTGGCTTCTACCAATTGACTGTTCCTGAAAAGTAGCCTCGAGCCGCTCTGCTCGTTCGTTGGCCTTCCTTGCCATGTTTGCTATCTCAGCTGTTTGTCGTTCGGCCCTCTACACATCTGCTCGGAGCTGGGCTATTAGATGATTGCGATCATCCGTTTGGGGGTTCACTTGGGGGGGTTGCTCTGTCCTCGCAGGCTCCTACCCCCCAGGCATCCTGCCCCTGGATGGCGTTGTCGCGTCTCTTGTCCTCCTGGACGTTTCCACTTGGTCGTCGGCCAAGTAAGTCTCCGCTGTAGTCGTCGCAGGCAGGGAAGTGAACGTACCCGTCACTGGGTCGAAACGGAACAGCAGTCCCCAGCACGTGTTGAAAGTATCCGCGGTTGTCGCGGCGTTTCATTCAGGTCTGCAATCGGGTGAGGGCGAATTCCCGAAAATTTATCTGCTCCAAGTGTTGGGGTTTGGTTGTCTAATGCTGCCCTGATTTGCCTAGCGTTGGGCTTCTCGGGGTAGACGTCCTCACCGCTGCCCCTCGGATGCAGATCGACTTGGTTCTTTTCTTTACGCGATGCCTCTCCCCGCAGTGGGGAGTCGTTCAATGCTGTTTCGAACGATGTAGACATTGCTCGATTTTTGATCTGGGAGCTTGACTTTTTCGTTCAAGTTTCCCACAGACGGCGCCAAATTGTTGAGGGCAAAATGCTCAACAAGGACGATCGGTTAAGATCGTCGTCCTGAGTCTCTAAGACCTTGAGCTTGATGACCTGCACATGGTAGAAAGCCTCGGGGTGCGGGGATGGAATCCCGCGTTAGCACTCCGACGGTCAAGTCAGTGTCGAATCCTCGAATTAGTGAGAGGATTTTATGAGTTCAAAGTCTAGAGTTTTTGGAATAGATGCAATAAATGAAGGGTTACCCTTTATATAGGCACTGGGGTGCCAGGTGGCATACGGTACGGACATCGTACGGATAGGTACATATTACCCGGGTCAGATCCGGGTTTTGGGTCATCCCATCGGGTACTTAAGGGGCTGACATTCGTCAGATCTTCAAGGCAAGTGTTGTACAAGTGGTACTAACAGTATTGAATTCGGTCACTTGTAGATTTGTAATATCGAAGCAAAGCAATTTTATATCACAAATTAATGATACATATGACAGTCGAGCAACGAAACTTGATAAAATTTCTCTTATAATATATATTGGCTTTTATAAGATTACATGTGTCGAATACTACATGTATCTAGCAATATGAACTAATTATTATTTTATTACTTTATTATTGTGGCTAGGCTTTACTGTCGTCGCTAATCCATTAGCTTCATTGACTGCACCGGTGAAACAAGATGCATTCGTTTTATCCAGCAACATTTTCTAATAGCCACCGAGCAGTTACAATTATTTGATTGATCATACAACATTAAAGTTTAAAATGTTCTTTTTAATTTTTATATTACTTTAATTGAAATGTAATATGTGACAAATGATATATTGTATTAATATTTGAATTCAATATAAATTTATTTTTATATTCAGTTTTTCATTTTCGCAACAAATTTTTTTAAATGAAACAAAATATTGTAACGTAAAAGTATTTACAACCAAAAACCAAAAAAATGTTGTTGGGTAAACATTTTGGCAACAACATATTGCCGTTTTAAAAAGTCATTTTTAACCACTAGATATCGTTATGAAAAACTTTACACAACTAATTAAATATTGTTACCGAAAAGTATTTACAATCAAATTAATTTTGTTGTGTAAACATTTTGATAACAACATTTTGTCTTTTTAAAAAATTATTCGCAACCAACTAAATATAGTTGTAAATATTATTACGTAATCAAATAAATGTGGTTACTTAAAGAATTTCATTACGAAAACAGTATCATTATATTAGTATTTTAACAACGAATATATGTTGTTGTTAAAATATTTTTACGCAACAATATTTAGTAATTGCGTAAAATATAATTTTTTTAACAACAATAAAATGACGTTGTTAAAATATTTTTACGCAACAATATTGAGTTGTTGCGTAAAATATAATTCTTTTAGCAACAATAAAATGGTGTAATGAAAAGAATTTTTTAGCAACAACAACCTTAAGTTGTTGTGTTTAACTTTAAACAACGCCTGTTATCCCAACAACCAAAAGTCGTTTCAAAAGAGTTTTAACAACACCAAATTGGCTTTTTGCAACGACTTTTCGCGTTGTTAAAAGTCACTTTTCTTGTAATGTGTCAATTTCAATGATATACATATCAACTGAGTCAAGTACTCGAACCAAGTTATTGACATCAACTTTTTTTTCCCTCTCATTTATATTCCCATATTTTATACAAGATTTGCGCCCATGCCGCATGGCACGGGTAGTATTTTTTTTATTTTTTTTCATTATATGATTGAAGTTTTAAATAAAAGTGCTGGATAAAAATCAAAACCTTTGTCCAAGCCCAAACCCAAGATGATGAAACCCAAGCCCAAACATTGACCCAAAAAAGAAAAAGAAAAAATCAAGAAAAGAAAAAAAAAACAACGTGTCAACTAATGAGATAATAAGGAGTATACATGTGTCAACAATATAGAGGCCCACGCGTCAGTTTTATAGGGGTTGTTGCTGTATTATGAGATTCCTTTTAATGGACAAAGGTTTTGATGATCTGAATTATTTCAGTCGATAGTTTTAGAAGGAAGCCGAAACTAGCATGTAACCTATGAAATCGTAATTGAAGGGGCACGACCCCGGCCGCTAAGTACGCCTTCAACTCCTCGAGCACCGCCTGAACTGCCACTTAACAAGTTCATCAATTAAATTCCACGTAATAATATGGCAAAAATTGCTCTTAACTCGATGCATAATGCAGAGTACCGTGGAGTACAAAAAATTGGCTGTCAACTCCATGTGTAGGCAAGAGAACGAAAAGTAGGCAACCTGCTTTCACCATAAGTAATGGCAAGATTCTTTCCTGAAATCAGAGTAGAGTTTTATTTATTCATATACATTATACACACTAGTCTCTACTTCCACGTGCATTGCACGTGATACTCGTGTTTAAATTAAATGAAAATTATAATAATAATTGAAATTTATTATACGTAGAGCTGTCAAAATCTAATCCGAACCCGATAACTCGTCCAATCCGACATAACCCGATTTGACCAAAAAAAGTAAACGACTCAAACCCGTCCTATTCAGACACGACAAACCCGTATATGCAGTTTGCTAAACTTCACCAGTAGTTAAAATATTCAAGGTTGATCCAATTGACCTAAATCTAGACCCGAAAAATCCAAAACCTGAATGACCCAAGGTCAAAACTCGAATCCGCCTGACCCAAGACCTAGTAGACCTGAACCTAGATGAGTCGAAACCCGAATGACTCGAGAAAATTACCTGACTCATTTGACTTAGGACCAGATTTAAACTACCAATACACACTACAAAAATAGAAAAACAAAGTCAATCACAAAAATTAGATTTTAAATAAATGTTTAACTTAATTTGTTAAAAACATTTAAATAGTTAATGATTAGCTAACTTATTTTAACTTTTAAACTTGATAATAATACTTTTATTAGTTTATATAATAATTGAAATGGATCCATAACTACCAAAAAAATCTCCAATATTTTAAAAGTAAAATGGTAAAAATAAAACATTTATTAAAAATATTCAATTTAATCGAATAAATATAGAGTTTTTAGTAGAATAATTGTAAAAGTTTATTTCTAAAAATATTGTAAGAGAATATATTTTAAAAATTCTAATATATTTAAGGTTTTTTTAATTAAAATAGTAAAATGATAACAACAAAATAGTTATAAGGATATTAGATTTAGTTAAATAAAAATAGAGTTTTTAGTTGAGTAAAACTATAAAAGTATATTTAAAATTTTCTAATACATCTAAGTTTTTTTTAATTAAAATAGTAAAATGGTAAAAATGACATAGTTATAAGAATGTTAGATTTTTTTAATTATACAGCAAGTTTTTATCAAGCAAAAAATTAATTATAAGTCAAATAAAATAATTGCATATTAGGGAAATAATAAAGTTTAATCATAATACATTATTATAAACTATCAAATAGTAAGATGTCAATCATAATAACTTTATAAATTAAAATGGTAAAAATAAAATAATTATAAAATATTGAATTTAATTAAATGAAAATAGATTTTTTAGTAGAATAAAACTCTATATTTTGAAAAAAATAGTACAATGGTAAAAATAAAGTAATTATAAAGATATTAAATTTAATTGAATAAAAATAGAGTTTTTAGTAGAATAAAACTATAATAGTTAAGTAATGGCATTTAAGAAATATGTTTGAAAAATAAGGATATAATGGTCGATTCAATTAAGAAAATAAGGGTATAATAGTCGATTCAAAAGTTTTACAAAACTCGTACTTTTATATATAGTATAGATAAATTATCCTTTTTAATTATTTTACTTTCTAATTGGCTTAATAGACAAAATGACCCTTGAACTATGACTAAAGGGATAAAATGGCCCTTAAACTTTCGATTGAGACAATTAAGCCCTCCAATTATTAATTTTAAGACAAATTAGTCCCTAATTGAATGAACTTTGATCATTTGAAATAAAAGAAGTAAATGGCTCTAAATTGATATACAAAAAAGTATTCGAACTTTGATATAGAAGAACAAAATAGCTCACAAAGTTTGACAATTAATGTATGACAAAATGGCAACGAAGGGGTTAAATTGTCCCAAAATTGAGATTTAGAGGGCTTAATTGTCCTAATTGAATGTTCATGGGCCATTTTGTCCCTTTTATAATTATTCGGGGGCCACTTTGTCTATTAAGCTATTTCTAATCCCTTTTGACTATTATTTTCATTAATAATAGTACGTAGTGTGGACGATAAATGATCATTACGAAATTTAGAATAATATAATTATATATATTTAATTAGATTTTCAAAGGACAAGACTATGCGTACTACCCCTAGGCACACTGCTTTTGTACACTACCATTTATAATCGTTGAATATGGGTTTGATTTAAATAACAACCATTGGATATAGGTAGGATAGCAAAATAGTGTGGCTTATGTTATCATGGTAGTCCAAATAACTTTACAGATTTTGAAAAACCATTGAGTGCAGGGGAAAACGTTATCTATAAATGGCCTTAATACCCCACTCTCAATTGAACAAAATATAGTTGATCCAACCACTTCTTTCTTCAATAGTTTGCATTTTAATTTTGTTCGATGGCAAACACTAAAAGCACTGATGTCGTTCGTCCACTTTTCAACTTTCCACCAGACATATGGGGTGATCGTTTTATATCATTTTCGTTCAACAACTCGGTAATAATCATTAATTTACGTTCTGTGTGTTTCATATATTTGGTCTATTTCTTGTACCCATTCATTGAATTTATATATTCTTGATATTTAATTATAAACAATACATGCATGTTTCCTCATATATGTACATATTTAGTTTTTCTTTTGGCACATATGTACATATTTAGTTTAGATATATATAAAAAATTGATAATTGTGATTGTGTTGATAACATGATGTTTTCATATTTCCTTACTTGGTAGGAATATGAATCATACTCGAAACAAGTGGAAGCTTTGAAAGAAATGGTGAAGGACATGTTAATTGTATCTGCAAGTGATCCAATAGAAAAACTACATCTTATTTATTCTCTATACCGTCTGGGAGTTTCTTACCACTTTGAAATTGAGATTGAAGACTACTTGAATCATCTTTTCATTTCGTTACCGAACCTCATTGATGATAAGGACTATGATCTTCAAACGATTTCAATCGTCTTTCAAGTTTTCAGGTTTCATGGTTGTTGATGCCAAAAATATACCGACGATCGGCATCACATAGATCGAGCTCCAAACGAGGCCTGTAAGAGAGTAAACGCATCTAAAGAGGTCCCCCCCGTGGTGTTTGAGGGGGAACCTCCTCCGACGGTCAAGTCAATGAGGTCCACTTTCAGTGTTGTGAGTGTTTGTGTGGAAGGTGATCTCACATAATAGAGCTTAGCTAGAGCTTAATAGAGCTTAATTCACATAATAGAACTTATCCTGTAGATGGTCATACCTTGGCTATTTATATAGCTTTGAGATTAGGGTTTTGCTAGTGGGCTTTAGGCTAGATCGGCCCGAATGATGAATATTTTGACCACAACATTAGCCCCCCAGTCGTAAGAGCGATCATAAAGTGGTCAAACGAGGGACTTGCCTTTTTGTGTTATGGAGACGTTCGTCGTGTTAGTTTATACTCAATCGCAGAGTCCATGTAGATTTTACTCAATCGTGGAGTCCATGTAGTTTTTACTCAATCGCGGAGTGAAATATGATGATTGGCCGACTGGAGGTTTCTTCATCGTTGATGATGTTCGTCGGTCTTACGACCCGTCATGGGTCTTACGGCCGTTAATGATCCAAAGGAAGCTCCCATGCGTTAGACAAGCAAATATGTTATTAGTAAATGTCTAATGGGAGAAAAGTATGCATTAGGCATGTATCAAGTAAGCATGTTCAAATGGTAATACTAGCGTTCGTCGTTCCTGTGGCAAAGTCCAGGATGTTCGTTGTGTTAGCTTTCTACTCCATTCGGAGTTTTTTGTAGTGTTTACTCCGTTGTGGAGTTCGTTTGGAGTTTATTTCATATAGTTTATACTCGATCGCGGAGTTCATTTAATCTTCGTTTAGTTTAAACTTCATTTACCACGTCTACATTTGTACAATCTTATGACCATTAGTTCCTTCATAACATAAAGTTGCTTAACTTCTTTGATTAATTTCTCTTCAAACTTGACCAAAAATGATATTTTCGATATTCTTGTTTACAATCATCCATTTAACTATTTGACCACCACAAACCGATTAGAAAATTCTTAACAATAATCACATCCAAAGTATACCCTAATTTACAATTAAAATACCTTATGTTTGTTCACACATCTACCCAAACATTCAATCTCTTGCTACTCATATCCCTTTCGACTCTTATTTGAAACTTTAATTCAATATCTTTTGCAATGTTTAATCATAGAATTTTAAACGCCCAAGACTTGGATATCTACATAAGATCAAAATTTTCACTTCAATTGATACAACCTTATATAAATCAAGGCACAAACGAATGCCACAAAACAAACTTCGAATTCAATACTTCCAATGTCTTATTAAACCAATTAAAATTCCCCGAGAATCGTATTTTGGTCAATTTAATCCTTCAAAAATTATCTCAATTCAATTATACCACTATTGGCCTGGAATCCACATCTGTTGATAAAAACGTAAGCATTTCCAATATTTATAATTAATACTTGAGCTTCCAAGATCTCTACATACTTCACATATCCAACACAATATCACTATATCCCAATTAACTTTGTCAATGATACTAAGATTAAAGAATATCTTATAGTTTACAAACTTTCAACAATCATAGAAAACTCAGTAATTGTTTCCCAAGTATCAGAAAAATCATTATATCATACAACTTCATAAGGCCATCTAAAATGACGGATCGAAAATTAGAATTATAACTATCGAACATCCATAACTAACTCAAATTCTTTGTCCCTTGATACAGCCAACAACTACCTTGGTAATTCTCGTAATTCATTACTAAAGTATTTAATTTATGACTACACGATACGATATTGTTGATTATTAACCTATTTCATCCTTAAGGATAGACAACTTTAATTGACTTCTTGAATTTTATAAATTCCTATCATAATTATCCAATTTATCAACCAAACCATTGTAGTTGTGGAATCGGACAATTTCTCTTGAGATGGTCTCTACCACCGCATTGGTGGCATAGGGACGGGAAAGGCAAAGCCCATCATGCTCACTCTGCCTCCACTTCAGCCTGCTTGGTTGCCGCAACGAAGCTGTTATATTCAGGCCTAATGGCAAGGGCTGATTTCAACTGTTCTCTCAATCCAAACGCAAATCGTGGACATAATATATATCCTTATCATGTGACAGCTCGATACACCTTGCTAGCCTTCGGAGCTTAATATCATATTATTCCACCGACATTGATCCTTGAATTAATTTAAAAAAATTCCTTAGTAGCACTGTTTTTGTTATAGACGGTGTAATATTCTGCACAGAACTCAGCAACAAATCGACTCCAAGTTATTTCACCCGCAACTTCTTTCCTACCTGATTGCCACCAAGTCCAAGCGACACCACCAAGAAAACCCTTCACAAATTCTACTTTTGCGGCATCATCTAACCCCATCTTGGTAAAATCATCTGAAACTTGAGTCAGCTATTTCTGAGCTTCAACAGGACCTACATCACCGTTAAACATTGTACATCCTGATTGCCTCGGGAAACTCAATCTATCGGTAGGCAAGATAGACAAGCTCGAGGTTCCAACATGGTAAGGTTTCACTTGCAGAAACGTCATGGATGGAAAAGCCATGGGTTGATAAGACATAGGTGGCAACGGCGTACGCGGATACAACAAAGGTTGAAACACCACAGGTGGAATAGGAAAGTTTGAGGATTTCCACTATAAGCACCTTGCATAGGGAACAAATGGTCTGAGGATTCTTCTTCCTCCATTCGACCTATTAATGAGGACGAATTGTGGGGAGGATGTCTTTGTCAATTATAATCGGAAGAGACACGTAGACTATAAAATTAAAACAAAATTAAGTTTAAAAGAAAAGAAGTTAGTATTAAAACAAGGTAAGCCAAACTTTTTAGTTTTTGAACAAACATAATCTGAAAAAGCTGATAGACACCTATGTGTCCGGAGCTTATCCTAAACTCACTACAGGTCCACTGGACTTATAAAACGAGGATAGAAACCAGATGCTCTGAAACCAATAAAGTTGTCACGCCCCGACCCGGAAGTCGAGCACGAACAACCGCCGTGGTACCTCGAAACACGTGCCGGCCGGTCACGCGCACCAAGGCTCCACGAAGCGTCAATACCAGATAAAAATAGGGAATAAACAAATAAAGTATGAATTTTAAAATAATAACTGTTTTCAAATCGGAGTTAAAACGGAATTATCAAAATTGAACACAGTAGTAAAAATACTCCAAAATTTAATAGGAAAATAAATACTATTAGAGAAAATAGCGGAGTAGATGCAAACCCAAAACAAGGAGAGAAAGATATCAAGAAAGAAAGGCACTGCCAGTGGGACCCATCAAGTAGTGAGTAGTACCTCTAACACCAGGGATCACAGCCTATGCCACCGACTCGACCGTCAAAGGAAACGCTGAGTCCTAACTACCCTGGAAAACACAACAATTAACTGAGGGGTGAGTACACGAATGTACCCAGTGAGTGAGCCACCCTCAAAAGAGAACCAGAAGAGGGTGGGGTGCACTCACAACCAAAACAGATAAGAAAACAAAGTTATAAAAACATGGTTAGGAATAAATCAAGTACAAGAAATCATTTATCATTTCATAAACAAATGGGCTGCCAATAAAACCTATCCGGAGTGACCTTGGCCCGAGTCAACCTCCGGAACCGTCAGGGGCATTTTCATCATCTTCAAATAACTAGTAAAAATATCATTTACTTTTTTTTCTTATTTTTCCAAACAAGCCCGTTCCCCTGACGTTAGCTTGGGTCCAGTACTGCGTGGTGGCCGCAGCACACCCAATTTAGCTCTCCCATGCACACGCCGAACCGGTAAATAAATATGGCGTGTCGGGCCTGGAGCGACGAACCATGTGGATCCAAACTCAACTCATGGTTCGCCAATCACGTCTAATCACTAGCTAGTGTACCACCAAATCAGCCACACGTACTCCCTGGACTGCGTCCAGTTGTACTTACCAACAGTTCAAAATCATTTTCAAAGATTGCTCATGCACCCAAAACAATTTATTTAAAACCATTTATAAAACAATTTGATAAAACAGTAATAAAATAGTTCCTCAACGGTTTATCCGTTGAGGACAGCCCACTCACAGTTCAGGGGACTCGTACACCCCCAAAGTCAATCCACTGTGAGCCTAGCCGATATCTCGATCAGCGCCTCAGCCGTCTGATTGAGAAGCACGTCCAACACAAAGAAATCATTAAAATCAATATCATAAATCAAAGTCATAAACCAGGGTAAAACCAAGTCAATCAATCGAAACCGGGATAATAAATCAAAATGCCAAATCAGACAAATAATATAGAATAAAATCACAATAAACACATAACCCAAACCCACGGTCTAATATCGAGGAGTTTAACGCGTCTAATTATGTGTTATAGGGTTTAGTACGAGTTTCAGAGTCCGAATACACTTTCTAGAGTTCATTTACTCATTTCTAGCCGTTAGGGGCAAAGCTGTAATTTCACATATTAAGGGTAAAGCAGTAATTTTGACATCTTAAAGCTGTTACGGTGATCTTTAACCTAACATGTTCAAATTACGTGATTAGATAAATCAAATCCTTTTCTAAGGCAAAGTTGTAATTTTACTCATCCGGGGGTAAAATGGTCATTCACACTTATTATAAGTT
>AWUE01017188.1:0-43693 GCA_001974825.2 Corchorus olitorius
CCGACCGTGGTACCTCGAAACACGTGCCGGCCGGTCACGCGCACCAAGGCTCCACGAAGCGTCAATACCAGATAAAAATAGGGAATACACAAATAAAGTATGAATTTTAAAATAATAACTGTTTTCAAATCAGAGTTAAAACGGAATTATCAAAATTGAACACAGTAGTAAAAATACTCCAAAATTTAATAGGAAAATAAATACTAGTAGAGAAAATAGCGGAGTACATGCAAACCCAAAACAAGGAGAGAAAGATATCAAGAAAGAAAGACACTGCCAGTGGGACCCATCAAGTAGTGAGTAGTACCTCTAACACCAGGGATCACAGCCTATGCCACCGACTCGACCGTCAAAGGAAACGCTGAGTCCTAACTACCCTGGAAAATACAACAATTAATTGAGGGGTGAGTACACGAATGTACCCAGTGAGTGAGCCACCCTCAAAAGAGAACCAGAAGAGGGTGGGGTGCACTCACAACCAAAACAGATAAGAAAACAAAGTTATAAAAACATGGTTAGGAATAAATCAAGTACAAGAAATCATTTATCATTTCATAAACAAATGGGCTGCCAATAAAACCTTTCCGGAGTGACCTTGGCCCGAGTCAACCTCCGGAACCGTCAGGGGCATTTTCATCATCTTCAAATAACTAGTAAAAATATCATTAATTTTTTTTTCTTATTTTTCCAAACAAGCCCGTTCCCCTGACGTTAGCTTGGGTCCAGTACTGCGTGGTGGCCGCAGCACACCCAATTTAGCTCTCCCATGCACACGCCGAACCGGTAAATAAATATGGTGTGTCGGGCCTGGAGCGACGAACCATGTGGATCCAAACTCAACTCATGGTTCGCCAATCACGTCTAATCACTAGCTAGTGTACCACCAAATCAACCACACGTACTCCCTGGACTGCGTCCATTCTACGAGTCCCCGTGTACTTGCCAACAGTTCAAAATCATTTTCAAAGATTGCTCATGCACCCAAAACAATTTATTTAAAACCATTTATAAAACAATTTGATAAAACAATAATAAAATAGTTCCTCAACGGTTTATCCGTTGAGGACAGCCCACTCACAGTTCAGGGGACTCGTACACCCCCAAAGTCAATCCACTGTGAGCCTAGCCGATATCTCGATCAGCGCCTCAGCCGTCCAAGAATCCAAACTCTAAACTCCTTACACCTCCAAGTGCTCTTATGCTTCAATTTCCTTGTCTCAACCTCCCAAACACAAACTAAGTTAAAAATCTTTATCAAAACAACTCCAAATTATATAAATCTTGACAAGTTCCTCACCTTACTTTGAGTTATCCAAACTCACACAAATCCCTACGAAATTTCCAATGTATTTAGAGCAAAAGAAAGAGTTTGAAAAGGAGATTATTCTTCTTTGTTTGCATGATAACTTTGAGAGGAATTTGGGTGAAAGATTTGAGAGAGAGAGAGACTACTTTCGGTTAGAGAGAGAAAGAAAAATGAATGTTTTAAATGGGGAAGAAGAAGATGAGCATTATAAAATGGGTCTCATTAATTCCAATGGAAAAATTATGCTTTTGCCTCCACAATTTCCATTTCCTTCAATTAGGCCCAAATTTCTAACTTTCATTCATTTTCATCCTTAATTACACCATATTAAATCTATAATAAAATTCTTAATAAAATTCTAAGTTAGTTGAAATTAGTTTAAGCTTCACAGAAACCCAACGCCATGTGGCGCTCAATGAGAGCCTTGCTCATAAAATTAATAGTACGTATAATATTATACAAAACAGTAAGAGGAAGAAATGAAATAACCAAAAAACCAATCAAAAGGTTTAACCTTATCAATCCAATAGCAAATGGGGAGGGGTACTTTAGTCACTTCGTACTTGGTTTTTTTGTTATTTAAGTTTATACAAAACAATAATAGGAAGAAATGAAATGATCAAAAAACCAATAAAAAGATTTAATCTCATCAATCCAATAGCATAATGGAGAGGAGTACTTTAATCATTTCATGCTTGGCTTTTTTGTTATTTAAGTTGGTAACTAAGGGTATTTTCGGAAGTTTGCAAAAAAAAATACCCTTGGTGGATCCCTATCTCCACCAACATGCAATTTTTTTGGATTATTTATCAAATTACCCACATACTTTTTTACTTCTTGCTATTTAGTCCTTTACAAATCGATTTAACAATTCGGCTCTATTTATAAAATATTTTTTTTATATTTGTTCGATTAAGCTAATTCAGGTGTCTATTAAAAGGTAATTTCATTACTTACAACTTTCATGAAGGACCCACAAGCCAATTTTTATGTTTCAATTCAAAAAAATGCTTCCGAAATTTTTTGGTTTCGATTGCCCATCTATTTAATATCATAAAATTTTCGATCCACATGTCCGATTAAAGTTATTAACATGTCAATTAGAAGATTATTGCATCATCTACGTCTTTCATGAAGGACCCGAAAGTTAAATTTGATTTACGAGTTTCATGAAGGGCATAAAAGGGAATTTTTATGTTGCAAGATCTCCATCGAAGAACATTTTCTTATTTGGATTATTTTTCAAATGATCCTCATATTTTAGTACTTTATACTACATAGTCCTTTACTGATTCTATCTTGATTGATTTAACGCTTTAGATTTATTTTTTTTTATTTTTTGTTATATTTATCCGATTAAGGTGTCTATTAAAAGGTAATTTCATGATCTACAACTTTAATTAATGACTCAAAAATCAATTTTTATGTTTCAATTAAAAAAAAAGCTTCTCAAATTTGGCGGTTTCGATTGCCGGTCTATTTAATAGCATATAATTTTGGATCTATACGTCTGATTAAAGTTATTCAAGTGTTGGTCAAAAGGGGTTATTGCATGATCTACGATTTTCATGACAAACTCGGAAACTAAATTTGATCTACTAGTTTCATGAATGGTTCAATAGGGAATTTTTATGTTTAATGATCTCCATCAACAAACATTTTCTTATTTCGATTATTTATCAAATGACCCTCATACTTTTTTACTTTATAATATTTTGTCCTTTACAAATTCTATCTTACTCATATTTAACGCTTCAACTTTTTTTTTTCTTTTCTTCTATTTGTCCAATTAAGGTAATGATCATGTGTCTATTAATAGTTAATTTCATGATCTACAACTTTCATTAAGGACTCAAAATCTAATTTTTATATTTCAATTCTAAAAAAGACTTCCAATATTTTGTGGGTTCGATTGTTCGATTAACAAAGATCCATAAATATCCTTTCATAAAATTTTCAACTCCGCAGCGAAGCGCGGGTCTTATATCTAGTAATAATAAAAGTAACCCCTCAAAAAATACTTTAAATGAGGGATAACAAATGGGCCTTTTTGATTGGTCTTTTCTTTCTTTCTTTTTTTGTTTTTGGTTAATTAAGTTTTTGGCGTCAAATTGGCATCCTAATAAACCCCAAAATGTCAGGGACTTAAACTGATATTATAAACTGATTTGAACCGATTTTGCAACGTTAGGAACTGTTTAAGCTGATTTTGCAATGTTAAGGACTTAATTAACCAAATTAGAAGGTTAGACCCTTTTTATTATAGTGTTTTCATAAACATTAGGGATCATAGATGACATGGTGGGAGTATTCATCTAATAATTTATCTCATTCATTGTTGTGAAGCTGGAATATGGCGCATTTTTATTGGTTGCTTACTTTTTTTCCATCTTACCTTCTTTGGGCCTATGGGTTTTTTTTTTCTTTCGTAGGGCTATTAGTCTCTTTGTTATTTTTGTGTCAGATTACCTATTGGTTTCATTGAATATCTTATTTTTCATCATTTTTTATTAATGTTGTTTTGATTAAGAGTTATCGTTCATTCTCAATTTTTTATCACTATCTTTGAAATCTCTATAGCCACGCTCACTATGATCCCTGCTATGTAGCGCGGACAAATTCCTAGTACTTATAATAATAAAGCTTTTGTATTTCTTTTGTATTTGTCTTTTGTTTATGCTTTATATATCTATATCTATATCTATATCTATATCTATATCTATCTATATTATATCAAAAAGTAGGAGTTTTGTAAAACTTTTAAATCGACCATTATACCCTCATTTTTCTAACATATTTCTAAACTGCCATTAATACACAATTAATATTTTAATTTTCTTATAATATTCATTAATCAATAGATTTTTAATACAATTAATTATATTTTTAATGGCATTGTACCCTTATTTTTCTAACATATTTCTACACTGCCATTAAACAATTAATATTTTAATTTTCTTATAATATTCATTAATCAATATATTAACTATACAATTAATGATATGTTTTAATGGATTAAAAAATAAATACAATACTCCTAGATGAAATTCTATATTGGCTAGAATTCTAACACTGACACTAGAAAATTAAAATTAAAATTAAAATTACTAATATACAATTAATCTTTAATTTTCTTAATTTAGATTTGATTAAATTTATGGATTGTTAATGAAGAAACAAAAAAATCCACAAGATCAAATCCCAACCCATTTTCTGAACAATGTGAAGGTTTGATCACGGTTCTTTCAGAGGAGAAAATGAAAGAGAATAGAAAGGAAAAAAAAATATGAAAACCCTTTTCTATTCCAACGGTTTATTGGGAAAGTGATGGAATACTGTTCAAACTTAAAAGGAAAGACTTAACTCTTAAGGAGGGCTAAAATATTCTTTTTAGTATGGGGTTGTGCCTACCCTTTTCTTTTTTTGGTTAAAAAAGGTTTAGATGAGGGGAGGTTGCCCCAGTCCAGGGTCAGGGCATGCCACAGACCTTAGAGAGGCCTTACAGTGGTACTTACAGATCATCAACCAACGAGGACCATTGGCACGACTCGAACCCCAAACCTCACAAGAAGAGGTCCAAATTAGCCTTACCAACTCAACCAATTTGTTCCCACTTTCATGCTTTCCGTCATCAAGTGCTACGTGATCACAAGGTCCCTTCCTTTCTTTGATCGAGGGCTATTGCTATATAAACAGTTTTGCTTTCATCTTTAATTTTTTTTTTAATTTAGATTTATGTTAAAGGGCTGAAATCTTTTAACGATCTATATTGACTGTTGATGGAATCCCGTGTTCAACATTTAAGGAAGCTGCAAAGAAAAGGGGGTTGATCGAATCTGATCAGAGCATATCAGATTGCATGATGGAAGCCGTTGCATTTCAGAAGAACAATGAACTGAGAAGGCTCTTTGCAACTTTATTAGTGCATTGTGAACCAGTAGATTTGAGGAAACTGTGTGGGAAGATTATTTCGAGGCAATGTCTAAAGATTATAAGAGAATGCATGAAAACTCAGTCATGACACAAATTGCATGCACATTAAAAAGCAATGCATACTACCTTAAAAGCATGGGAAAAAGCATCAATAAGTTTGATTTGGCAGAAAATTGATCATCAAAATTCGCATATCAGAAATTCTGTACATAAGGACATTGTAATGAATTGAACATTGAAACTCCACAAGAAGATCTAGATGCATCAGAAAAGCTAATTGAAGACTAAAAAATTGCATACAAGGCTATCTTAGATCGAGTCCAATCAAGAAAGAGTGGAGTCTCTTTTTGAGGACGGACTAGGAGGAATGAACAAAACATTTTTATATCGTGCAATATTGGCCAATGTAAGGTAATATTAGCATATCATCAAAGCATACAAACAATAAAATCAAAATCATATTATTCATTATACAATATGTTTATCATACTAATACTTTGACTAATATGATCGTAGATCAAGAGATCTTATTGCCTTAGCTATAGCAACTTTCGGGGTAGTGGCATTAATTATGCCAGGAGGAAGAACAATGCACTCGATATTTGACATACAACTACAACCGACGGAAACAAGTATTTGTGGAACTTCCAAACAGAGTGCAAACACTGAACTGTTAAGAAGAGCAAGACTAATCATATGGGATGGAGCACCAATGGCAAAAAAGTTCGCAATATAAGCAGTGGATAGAACAATGCAAGATATGATGAGCAACAAAGAACCATTTGGAGGGAAAGTGGTTGTTTTTGGAGGAGATTTAAGACAAGTGCTCCCCGTTGTATCTCGGGCAACAAGGGAACAAACAGTCAATCAAAGTTTGGTCAGATCATACCTCTAGCCAAAAATGGAGATACTGAGATTGAAAAAGAACATGAGAGCAAGAGGAGACCAAGACTTCGACGAATTTCTCCTTCGAGTGGGTGTTGGAGAAGAACCAAAAAAAGATGGTGATTTGATACTTTGACCATATCAGATGGTTATAAAGTATGAAAATGATGAAAGGTCGGAAAATGATTTGATCGATGCGATTTTTCCAGACCTGGAAGATAATTCAACTTCAGCAGAATATATGACCAACAATGCGATCTTGGCAACAAGAAATGAGTGCGTTGATAGTATAAATGACAAAATGATAAAAATATTTCCTGTTGAGGGTAAAACATACAATAGTTTTGATGAAGCAGTAGATGACTCGAACAACAATTACCAGGAAGAATTCTTACATAATCTTCTATTGAATGGTTTGCCACCCATAGCTTGGTGTTGAAAGAAAAATTGTCCAGTCATACTTTTCAGGAATTTGGATCTATCCAAAGGTTTATGCAATGTGCGTAGTATATTTGCCGCAAAATGCTTTCTCTCATGGACAACTATATCTAGCACTTTCTTGGGGATTTCCATGTCTTCAACAAAAGTTTTGGTCAAGTCAAAAAATAAAAAGAAGCAAAAAGGAACATATATAAAAAAGGGTTTAAATAAATTATATTAGGATCATCCTAAAGCCATTAGGATGATGCCACCTAATTTATTTTATGAGACCACTAAGACATATTATAGACTCTTCCTCATCAAATCAACTTGTAATTCATTCTATATTTACTTTTATCTTAATTAAACAACATTTAATTCATTTTATGTTTACTTTCACCTTAATTAAACAACAAAAATACAAAAAGAATAGGAAATAAAAACATGTATCAAACCATAATAAATAAAAATAGATCATATGAGAAATATATATTTTTAATAAAATTCTTGGACAAAATTATTAGGGTTAAAAGAAAGAAAAACTTGTTGGGTGCAATAGAACTCTTTTATTTCCAAGGTAAATTTTGAAAATCTCTTCTTTTTTTTTAATTATATTTGATAGTAAAAAATTAGTATTGTTTCATAATTTGATTTTTTGATTAATAAATATTAATTAAAATAAATTAAAAGTCTTAGAGTTATAAATGGGTGTGGGTGATTTGAACTAAATAATAAAAACGTTGATGTTTAAAAAAAAAGGTTGATGGTAATCTTCAAGAATAATAATAAATAATAAAATTTACTCTTAAAAGATAATACGATATGAGTTTTGCTATATGACCCTCCAATTTGACCCTCCACATGACCCTCCAATTTGACCCTCCACATGTCCCTCCTAACGTGTCATTAGAAAACTTACCATAATTTCTAAAACCCTATTCAATAATAGCTTAAAATCAAGGGATTTATCCTGTAAACTCTCCATTTTTATAACTAGCTAGGGGCTAAACTTGGATTGAATTAATTTGTTACCTTAATTATTCGGAGGGTCAAGTTGGAGGGACAATTTGGAGGATCAAATAGAATTTTTCATACAGTATATTCTTAACATTAAAAAAAAATATTTTCACTAAATAAATCTAGTCTTAACTAGAATCAAGGGTAAATTAATGCAATTTTTTTAAGACAAGAATTATTGCAATTAATGATATGCAACTAATAAAAATTTTTATGGTTTTTTCTTTCAAAAAAAATAATAGTTTATATGGTGAATGAGGAGAGATTATTAGGTGGGACGGACCTACCACGTCATCTATGGGACCAACCAATAATATGATGACAACTTATCAATTTTCTAAAATCTTATCCCAACAATATCTCAAATTCGGGGAGTTACCCTTTATACAGGATTTATTTTAAAAGTGGCTAAACCTTGCGCTAAAATCGTGCCTAAATTTAAGGAGATCATTTGACATGACAAGATTCTACTGGTTAGCCCCATGGATGACGTGGTGGGTCCGTCCCACCTAATAATTTCTCGGTGAATGAGGGTATAAAATATATCTTGGTGGTAATTCAAAATTGATTATGTGGCATCATCTTAATGGGATCCTAAAAAGCACCATTTTAAGAATGATCTTAAATATAATTTAAACCCTATAAAAAATATTGTATATAAAGAAGTTCTACTTTCGTAAAGGTAACTTTTTACTTAAAAAAAACACAATTTCATTACATTAAAGAAATAATATTAGAACATAACAATTTATTAATATTTGATTTTAAATGTCATATGCAGGTCAGCGTGAGGACGGTCAAACATACATTTTACATTAATTTGTCTCAATGTATTTTGATTACATACTAATTAAGCTTTCACTTCTAATTAATATATTCATTATTATTTAAATATTTGTTTTTTATTTAAATATTTTTTTAATTGAATATTTGTGATTTCTTATTATTTTCAAGTATTTATAAATATATTTTGTTTAAACATGTTGCACGTGAAGGTGAAATCTGGTATTATATAAATGTGTTAGCATTATAAAGCCGAGTTTAAAATATATTAGGATGGTTCTAAAAATAGACTTCTAAAAATAGACTTTTTAGGATCCAATTAAAATGTGCCACATAATTCATATACAAATCTAAAATTTTTTACAGCTTATTATACAAATTCAACTCTTTAACTCCACTCTATTGAGCTCAACCTGAATTTAGGAAAGAATAACTTTTTGATTTCAATTTGAAAGTTACAATCCTTAATTTTTTTTGAAAAAAAAAAATTTACGAAAGATGCCACCTAACTAAAGTGGCTAAGCGCTGACACTCCATTAGCATCTTGTTCAAGTAAAAGCAGAATCTCTGCTGGTGGATATTCTAAAATGGTGACTTTAGGTGGATCAAAATTAATTTTGAGGAATTGCTGGTAAATACGGTCTTGTTTCGGATGCTTTAATTCCTCCTATTTGTAATAGGAATTGCTCGACTCCATGGAAAATATTTCCAAACCTTTGTGTTTGTACCCAAATTTACACCTGAGGTAAATTAGGAATTGTGGTCCAAATTTAATTAAAATTAAGACTACCCTAATCCAATTTGGAGTTGGAAAAGTCTTTTACTCATGCCCCAAAACCCAAACCACCCTATAAAATTACTTGGAAAATTATTGTGGTTTTTATTGGAAATTGCAATCACCCCTGGGTGACATGTTTTGGAATTTTGGCCACCCCATGTTAGGGTGATGCTGTTGGAAATTTTGATCATCCCAAGTTGGTGTGATGACGATGATATTGAAGGGCCACCGAAAGAAGTTGGGGTGATGGCTTTTGCGCAAACTCTATAACGTCATAAGGTCATGGAAGATTTTCGGTCACCCAAGCGCCATGAGATGATTGATCACCCAAGGAAATTAAGTGGCATTTGGCCACCCCGAGTCCAATTTATTCATCGTGCAACAATGCGTTTTGAGGTAGGCGATGGTCCAAGCAGCAACGACGCCATGTTAGGGTGAGCAACGCTTTGGGTGGAGACACTTTGAAGCTGGGATGAGATGATTGATCACCCAAGGAATTGGCATTTTGTTTATCACCCTTGAAAACACACATCAAGCACTCACACGTTGAATATCAGAAGTTGACTAAATGAAATCACTAATTTGTGTGATATTGATTGTGATTAATTTCCTAAAGTTAAGGAGTCAAATTGATATTCGGATCAATTATCATCAAAGTGAAGGTTGTCCCAAGGGAATTGACGTAGTTGACATTTCAATATTATGGTTGGTGGGTCATTAAGGCTGAATCCTTTGATTAGTGCAGAAGATGGCGTCGCCTTGGCTATATAAGAAGAAGCTCCTCCAACGTAGAAGGCTCTCCGGACACACCCTCGCCCTGCGCGAAACTTCTCTCTTCAGAGATGCAAACTTTTACTTGATGCAAACTCTTGTTTGATCAACCCTATCTTTTACTTTTCATGACCTTTGTTTTTACAAGTTGTGATCAACCTTGTCATTTACTTTCATCACCCTTGTTTTTACAAGGTGTAATCTTGCTTCGACAATTCTAGTGAAAATCTATTTTTCATTGTCTTTCTCCATCAATCTCTCACTTTGTTACTCAAGAATTACCCAATAGGTTTAATGATTTAAACAGTCTTCTGTGACTTTAAACCATAAATCGCTACTCGTCTGATCACTCTCACTTTTACGATCTTGATTTCGTAATTTCAAGTTTACAAAAGCTTTTTGTTATTTTTTCTACAAAAATAACTGGCACGCCTCGAACCTCTCTCTTTCCTCAAAGAGATTTCGCCTCAAAGACCTTTCTGGGCGCACTAGGGGAATTTTGGCACGCCTGGTGGGACCAATCTGGGTAACTCTTGATCATTTTCAATTTCGTTTTACATTTAATTTCTATGTTTCTTGTTTTTGTCTCTTTCTACAGTTTTCTGGTACAACACTTCTCAAACCTTTGGCAGTCTTGTTTCTACGTTCTAACCGTGAACAAGGCATATCGGTTAGTCAAATCATGGAGGATATAACCAAAAAGTTTAGAACTAGACATGACATACATCAGCTATATTGTCAAAAGCGGGTGGATTTATTTAGGAAGTTTCATAAAGATTATGATGATGTGCAGACGGCCACAAATTCTTTTGGTAGGGCTAATACACCAATGAGGCCAAAGAAACCATAAGGAGATACCTGTGGAGTAAGTACCCTAAGGATTTCACAGAGTTATGCGAAGAAGAGCAAAAGATGATGGATGAATTTGACCGCATGGCTTTCCTTCATGATCAGCTTAGGGGGCAACCATCCCAGCAGCCTCATTTTCAATCTCAACCTTTTAATGAGGTTGGGGCCGACGAAATAGAAAAAGCAGACGAAGAAGTGGATGGCGAGGAAGATTTACCTGCCTCTGATGAGTCAGAAAACATGCTCGGGGGCAACCCTGCCTTTTGTCTGATCAAGTCACCAAGTCAGTTGGGGTGATTGAATCTGATTAAGATGATCGACGCCTCGAACCTAAGGATCACTGGTGCCCTGAACCTAAAGAGTTAGGTGGGGTGAATGAACTTGAGGGGTTAGGTGGGGTTACTGAACCTGGGGAAGCCGATGATGAAGAGCGTTCTAAAATTGAGGGTGAAAATCTTCCCAAGCCTGATGACGAGCAACCCGTTGGAAATGAAGTGGTTGACAGGGAAGCTACGCTCGGGGGGCAACTTTTTAACGACTCCCACTTTGATGAGACTGCCAACTCGAAGGAGATTGAAAGTTCTCCTGAAATCAAAAAAGCCGATGATGACTTGGAGGCTGATGTTAGCAAACATCGACCTGACCCTAAAGAGTTAGGTGGGGAGATTTAACCTATTGATTCTCCTAAACTTGACGGACAACCCAAGGAAGATATAAACTATGGGGTTGACGTTATCAACTTTAATGCTGATGAATTTAAGGAAGATAAAAGTCTTCCTGACAAAGATGAGAATGAACGTCACCTAGTTCCAGAGCCACCTCCGCCTCTCGAGACAATGGTACTCCAAGATAAAACACGCCCTGAACCCAAGAAGAATGGCGATCCACCCAAACTCAATAATGACGGGAACCATCGACCCAGGGCAATGGAGGGATTTGATACTACAAGGATCAACTTGATAGATCCATTTTGGCCGACGGAAGAGAAAGAGCAGTCATTTGTTAGGCCGGTTATTGATAAAAACAAAAGCAACCACCCCATAGTGTTGGTGGACGCACACATTGAATCGCCCTGAATAGATCGGTAATCCCTTCAGGGTCGACTATCTCACCATTATCGACCATGTCTCTACGGTGTAGGCCACCCAGGCCAACTACATCAGTGTGGTTTGGCAATAGTGCATCTGGGCATGATAATGATGAAACCGATGGCTCCACGAGACGAAAAGCCATTGGTATTGGATGAGAGACCAACATCTTGTGTGGTGCTAGTGATTTTCACTAGCACTTAAGGGAGTGGCTATGTCTTCATCAACCACCCAAAAAAAAGTTAATTTTATTTTCGCATTTTACTTTTCCAATAAAATGGTTGATCTGAATAACATTTTGCATCTCGTTGGGGGCTTATATTTCATTAGGCAATTTTGCTATACTCCATACCTAATGAAATACGGGGCAATGTTTGTACCCAAATTTACACCTGGGTAAATTAGGAATTGTGGTCCAAATTTAATTAAAATTAAGACTACCCTAATCCAATTTGGAGTTGGAAAAGCCTTTTACTCATGCCCCAAAACCCAAACCACCCTATAAAATTACTTGGAAAATTATTGTGGTTTTTGTTGGAATTTGCAATCACTCCTAAGTGACATGTTTTGGAATTTTGGCCACCCCATGTTAGGGTGATGCTGTTGGAAATTTTGATCATCCCAAGTTGGGGTGATGACGATGATATTGAAGGGCCACCCAAAGAAGTTGGGGTGATGGCTTTTGCGCGAACTCTATAACGTCATAAGGTTATGGAAGATTTTCGGTCACCCAAGCGCCATGAGATGATTGATCACCCAAGGAAATTAAGTGGCATTTGGCCACCCAGGGTCCAATTTATTCATCGTGCAACAATGCGTTTTGAGGTAGGCGATGGTCCAAGCAACAACGACGCCATGTTAGGGTGAGCAACGCTTTGGGTGGAGGCACTTTGAAGCTGGGTGGCATGTTTGAAAGGAATTGGCATTTTGTTTATCACCCTTGAAAACACACATCAAGCACTCACACGTTGAATATCAGAAGTTGACTAAATCAAATCACTAATTTGTGTGATATTGATTGTGATTAATTTCCTAAAGTTAAGGAGTCAAATTGATATTCGGATCAATTATCATCAAAGTGAAGGTTGACCCAAGGGAATTGACGTAGTTGACATTTCAATATTATGGTTGGTGGGTCATCAAAGTTGAATCCTTTGATTAGTGCAGAAGATGGCGGCGCCTTGGCTATATAAGAAGAAGCTACTCCAACGTAGAAGGCTCTCCGGACACACCCTCACCCTGCGCGAAGCTTCTCTTTTCAGAGATGCAAACTTTTAATTGATGCAAACTCTTGTTTGATCAACCCTATCTTTTACTTTTCATCACCCTTGTTTTTACAAGTTGTGATCAACCTTGTCATTTACTTTTCATCACCCTTGTTTTTACAAGGTGTATTCTTGCTTCGGCAATTCTAGTGAAAATCTACTTTTCATCGTCTTTCTCCATCAATCTCTCACTTTGTTACTCAAGAATTACCCAATAGGTTTAATGATTTAAACAGTCTTCTGTGACTTTAAACCAGAACTCGCAACTCGTCTGATCACTCTCACTTTTACGAGCTTGATTTCGTAATTTCAAGTTTACAAAAGTTTTTTGTTATTTTTTCTACAAAAATAACTGGCACGCCTCGAAGCTCTGTCTTTCCTCAAAGAGATTTCGCCTCAAAGACCTTTCTGGACGCACTAGGGAATTTTGGCGCAACACCTTGAGCAGTAATGATGACACTACTAGAAAACAGTCTACTGCTACGGACGAAACCCGTAGCAATTGACCAAAACTCCGTAGCAAAAGGGTATCCGTAGCAATTGGCTTTGTTCACTAGGGATGGTATGTTTGTGTGCTTTTGGAGGGATAGGTGTATTAATGGAGAGGCTCTGAAAGACTTTAACTTGTTGCTCTGGATTACTCAGACCAGAGCAAGTCACGCCCATGACCAATACAGATGTTTTCATCTTCTTGTACCAGCTGGCCTAGTCATGCACGGTACCAGACCAAGTCATGGGCATGATCAAGACGTGGGTGCCTTGTAATTTTCCCAATTTCTATCCAAAAATTCCTGTGTTTGGGATTCACTTTTAGAGCACTATATATAAATAGAACTTTTTTAGCGAGAGAAGAGGTCTTTTTGGTGCACTTTGTGGCCGCTAGAGATAGAAAGTAGATCTTGAAGAGCTTGTAGAGAGAAGCAAGAGGAATCTATTTTAATGTTCACCATATATATCTTCACCAATATTAGAGTTTATCTTTTCTAAATCTCTAAGACCCTAAACTCTACCAAATCAATTACTAAAGTATCTGATGCTAAATTTTAGAAATATTTTTTAGTTGTAACAAATTTATTGGTCGAAATCATAGGACGAGTTCATCTAATAATTTTTACTCTTTAACATACTAAGGGTTGGTTTGACATATTGTTTTAAGATAAAAAAGGAAAAAGAAAAAAAAACTTACGTTTCACCTTAAACGCAATTGCAAATAAGTCTTGATTTGTGTCAAAAGCTGATTTTGAACACAAAAGCCAAGGCAACCTAAAAACTGAAAAGCCAATCTTTTGGTGTTTTTGCCTTTAAAAAACGCTTTTGGACATTAAATTACTATGATGGCTTAAATATATTTATTTTCTCTTTCCATTTTAACTAATATCTTTTTTAGACATTTTATCTTTTTAACATATTTTTCTACAACAATACAAAATATTATTTACATTATTCTACCGCAATTTAAAAAAGTAATTTTCAAAAGTATTTCTTATAAACCGAGTTTTTTTCAAACCGCAATCACAAAATCAACTAGGTCTGACACCTATTTTAAAAGAGGAGGGATCAACTTACACCCAGTGTAAAACAAGTTGTTTTACACTCTTTTCTAACTTAATCTAGGATTAATATTTTTAAAAATCAACCATTGGATTTAACACTCTTATTGAATGGATCATGGACGTAAAATTTCAAGTCGCTCCGATATCATTATCATATCGATCGGGACTCCAACATTTTTCAATATTTTCAATATATATTTAATGGTAAAAAATATTATGCATCAAACATATAGTTAAATATCTCCAATTAACTTGAAATTTTACATGCATGATCTATGTGATAAGAATTTAAGATCTAACGGTCGTATTGAATAAATCTAAATTTTACAAAAAGATATAAGAGAGCAAAAAAAGGGTGTAACTTACACCCGGTATAAAACAAGTTTTACACTCTTTTCTAACTTAATCTAGGATTAATATTTTTAAAAATCAACTGTTGGATTTAAGACTCTTATTGAATGGATCATGGACGTAAAATGCAATTACTATTATTTTCATTTTACTTTGTAAGAGGCTACACATACTAAATATTGGTTTTCAATGTCAAGGTTGTTTCCGTTCACTTCATTGATATGCATTGCATATCAACAGTCAACTCGTGCCAATTCATAACGTCAACTTTTTTTTTTCTCCCTCTCATTTATATTCCAAATTTGATATGATGAGAATTATTTCAATTTATAGTTATAAAACCAAGAAAGCCTTTCAAAGCCAAAACTAGCAGGTAACCTTAAGTTCGAAGAATCATAATTGAAGATGACGCCGTACGTTAGAAGCTGATCATGAATGGCATTGATTTACGGCTCCAACTCCTCGAGCACTGCCTCAACTGACCTTATAAAGAGCGTTGAATTAAATTCCAACTCTTGCTTGAACAAAGTGTAGACACTGAAATTTGGGCTTAATTAATTTTGGGACAAGCCCATTATTTTTAGTCCAAAATTGAAACTCATGTTTTATTTTTTTTATGGGTTCATGTAAGTGGATTTATTTCTTTTCATGTAAATTGAGTCCAAACCCAATAAGGGAATGACTCTAGGTATAAATAGATAAGTCCCTAGGGTTAGGAGGAGAGTTTTTTTTAGGGTTAAAAAATTGGAGAGCCGAAATTCTCTAAAAAAAAATAGTTTTGGCAAACAAAAAGAATTGAAAAAAAGAAGAAGAGAGAGGGCGTGAAAGACAGAGGCCTTAAATTGGGAAAAGGAACACGATTCCCAAACTGTCAAAATTAGCCAAAAGTGATCATCATTCTTCAGTTGGTAAAAGCCTGGCTTTTTTTTTTTTTAAAAAAAAAATCTTTCGTTTAGGCCCTTGATTTTGTATTGTTTATTGTGATATTTTATTCACATGGTCAATCAAATCCAGCAGTTTGTTATTCGGTTAAAGTTTCAATTTTTATTTTCATTTTTATGTTAACTGTTCTATGACTTTTGCGTTTTTTTATTCTTTTCTTTTTCCTCCTTTTTCTTATTTTGGTTATTATCTTTTGTATAATATGAGATTTCATGTTTACATGTTCAATGGATTAGACTATAAAGTATATGATAGTTTTTTTTCTTTAACGAAATTTATGAATGTTGAAATATTTAGGATTTAGTTAATTTAGGTTTTTGATTCCATAATTAATTTAAGGACTAATTTAATTTTTAATAATAATTTAATATTAACTAGAAATAAATTAGGAATAGGTCATATGCATTCATGTTTAACTATGCAATTTAATTTATATGTTATTTATTAAAGGTCATGCCACTAAACAACCAATTATCATAGTCTTCCGAAGAAGGGGTTTTCACGAGTGATCGAACTTTCGGGGCTCGTTGAATGCCTCTGAGGATGAGAGGATTCTTTCGGGATGCTTCGGAGTTCCGTGCATATATCTCGAAAAGAATTTTCAATAACCCAAGATTACGTGAATTGGTCTAATAATTTTGATTTTGCATTCATCATTTGCATACATGCATTAATTAGAGAAAAGACATAAAAAAGGCCAAAAAAGATTTTTTTATTAGAGCTATTTATTTATTACTTAATTATTTATTTTAATAACTTTCTTAATAAGCAAGATTAGGATAAAATCAACCAATTTCATTTTGACCCACATAGAATCTGGTTAGACTAATGGTACCGTCATTTGACGGGCGTCTCAGGGGTGCTAATCCTTCCTTGAACGTAATGGACTCCCGAATTTAGACTTAGGTTAGAAGATCAGATCAGTAGGCTTAGTCAGGTTTTGCCAAGCATGGGACCTAACTAGGTTTTAACGGTAAATAGGTGACTAATCACACCTAGAAATTGGTTAGTGGCGACTCCTGTTATTCAAGTCGGAGCGATAGGGTTCCCGGACCCACACGTTACGACAGCTTGGCGACTCCACTGGGGAATAGTTAGAGAGTCAGGCCAGACTTAGTTTAACCGGATTTAGGATCTTACTAATAATTGGTTGCATTTTATTTTTCTCTTCTTGATTTTTTCCATGTTTTTATTGTTGTGAATATTTGTTTATTTATGATTCATTATTATTTATGGTTTAACCATTTTGTTGTATTTTTTTTTGGTTCAGCATAAGTTTTATTTATGGTAAGTTGATTTTCTGTATGTCAGTATTGGTACAGGTTTGTTTGTCCCTTCTGCACTCACATCACTTTTGCATTGCATACACCAGCCCGAACCCGGGGCTTGAATTTTATACCATTTAGATCGGAGGTGAATTAGCTAACCTTCGTGGGATCAATTAAGATCCCCGTATGGGTTATGTGAATAACCTCCACCCAAATTGAACCCTTTTCAATGAGTCTATAATGGGTGAGAATTGGGGGCCTTACTAACCTAGAGTGGGTGACAGTGAGGACAATTTGGGAACCTTTAGAAGAGTCTGACAAAGAACCCAGCATATAGTGTGAGAAAGCTAGCCTGTATAGAGCCAAACCCCAGAAATGAGTGAATAAGACACAAAGAAGGGACACTTCTAACCTTTATACTTTTACCATTTTTCAAAATTCGGACCGTAGAGTGGGTATGCCCATTACTCACAATAGGAGACTACCTGCCTTGGGCAATTTTCTGCCAATTTCTTGGTTTTTAAATAATGTAACAGGGGCATCTTTTCGTATTTTGTCGTAATTTCAATTTCTTTATTAATTTCTTCATATTTTGTTACTAACGATTCTTTCTGTTTTGTTTTCTCTTTCTTGGCATTTTCTTTTGCATCTTTACAATTTGCACTCATATTTCATTATTAGTCACACAAATGAAGAATTTCAATTAGATACAGTTTTGTGGTAATTGAAACTTTGATGTGGGAAGGGATGACTTCTAAAATATTGGTGGAAGATTCCAAAAGATTTTCTAAGTTGTCTTTTTCTTTGGTAAAAGTTATTTGCAATTCGCACATTGCATCCATCATGCATTTGTCATTCACTTGTATATATATGCATCAATCATGCATTACCATTGTCATTTGTAAATAGATGCATTTTATACATGTAGTTCATTAATGTAGGTCACTTATAAATATTACTTGTTTCTACTTGCTTGTTGGAGTCTAACATCCTCAGGAAAGCATGGGAGATCTGTTAGAAGCTTGAGTTCACTACTTGGAGCTTAGTTAAAGGTTGATTGAGATAGATATGAGAACAAGGTGACTTGTGCGTTGAAATTCCAGATGAAACTTTGGAGAATTATGGGGAGTTCAAGGAGAAAATTGAAGACTACATCCGAAGGGCCAGTTAGCTGCATATTAGTCAAAATGAGAAATGGTCCAAATTTTTTTGTTGGATAGGGAATTTCTGAAACTTTGGTGCTTATATCACATATGCATATCACATATGCATATCACTTGCATTGTATTTCAGTTTTTGGATATTCTTGCTCAGATTTTCTCATGATTGTAGTGATCAAAATTATTGCATTTGTTTCATTGAATGAAACAGTTCATTTTGAATAAAAATTGTGAACGTTTGCAAAATTTGGTGATCACTACTAAGGAACAGTTCCCAAAGCACTCAAGTAGGGGCAATAATCTTTGTTTGGGCAATGAGCAAAGGAATGAGGTTTAGTAAAAGGTTTTGAGAAATTTTGAAAAAAAAACTCTTTAGTGAAAGGGTTGCCTTTTGAATAAAAATGTTTTCGAAATAAAAGGATGCTTTTTTTTTAAAGTGGCAACAAGACAATTTGTTTTATGTCAACGCTGAGCTTAAATTCCACATTTCCTTGATCCCAAAAAGAGCCCATTTCTTTCCTTGGAAACCTAATTGAACCAGAAATTCCACATCTTCAAGATATTTTGTCACCTTTCCACATATGCCTTGAAGAAGATTGTTTTTTTAAAAGTCAAATTCAAGTCTCCTCCAACACTTGTAGGGGCAAGTTGGTCCATAAATCCAGGGTAGATAATCCGAGTTGTACCTTTTCTGATAGTCTTGGTTTTCAAGAGACTTTTCATGTTCTTATAATGAATGCAAGCAATAGTCAGCCAAAGTGGTGGGTTAAAATGCTCAAATTCATCATTACAGAGGTCAGATGAATGAAAGAGAGGCAGACATCAGTTATAAGATTCCCATTAGCAAAAGAAAAAAAGAAAATGTGAAAGAAATGGACTGATTGAGACGTCATGCATTGGCACAATTTTTAGGATTTTGATCAAAGAGTTTTTCAAAAGTCAAAAATGCTTTTCAAGAAACTGTTTTCAGAAAAAGGTTTTCTAAAAATCGGTTTTCACAAGGGTTTAAGTTTTCCAAGGTTACTTTTCAATGTCCAAACTTGAAGTGATAAGTGGCCTTCTTTCTTATTCCCCTCACTTGCAGAAATATTATCCATTGTTGTCCCCTTTGAGCCAAATGAATTTTCTTTCAAATGAACCTTAATCAAGGATCACCCTCCACACTGGGGGCAAGGATACAGAGAGGCTTTTGTTTCAGCAAATGAAAAGAGGGTTTGCATTACATTGAATCGAGTTCACAAAAGAGACAATGAAATCGCTCCATCGAGAGAAAGAAAGTTCAAAGCAAAAAAAGAGAGGGAAAGGAAAAAAGAAAAATGAAGAAAAGAATTGAAAAAGAAAAGAAAAGAAAAGAAAAGAAAAGAAAGAAGTTGAAAAAGCTAAAGATGGAGGAAATGATAAATTTGACAGAATCATTCACAACACAAACAAGTGATCCTTGATCCAATTACCCTCAAACACATTTTTGAGCCTTTTTATCCTTTCTTTGGCACCCTTAACCCAAGCCTACATTACGTGCCTAATAAAGTCCATCTTTGATCAAGTCGGGATACTGGAATGAAACTTTCCTCAAACCGTGATTTTTTCAAAAGAAAAAATGTTTTCCTCAAAGTGCAATCTTTTGAAAAGAGAAAAAATGTTTTTCAAAAAGATTTTAAGACAAAATTGGTTTCAAAAGTTTTCAGTGCAAGTGTGTAGGACAAAAAAAAAAAGGGAAAAAAAGAAAAAGAAGAAGGAAATGATATGGCTCTAGGGTGAAAACCTGAAAAAGGCAGTCTAGAGCAAGAATGAGAATTCTTGAGTCCTCATAAGGACTGTCAAAGCAGTCAAATAATGTAGGACCTCTTTACGCAACATTGAACATTAATTCAGTTCACGGAATAAGAGTTGACAAAGCCGTCCGACTTTCGAATCGTGTCAAGAGAAACCAATGCTACTTCCTTTTTCGAGAATTGTCTTTCCAGCCCTTGGGAACCTCTTGATAGTCAGTGTTGACTCAAATCTTTGAACAAATGATAATTTGAAAATGTTTTGAAAAAGAGTTTAGAAATGAGTTTGCTAAAGATTTGCATTCCATTTGTGAGTCTAAGATGAAGGAGTCAAAGTCTTGGCAAAGGAAGTCTTATAGGTGGTGGTCACCAAATCTTTTGTGAAAAGTTTCTTGGTTTTAGAAAAACAGGGCAATATGTGCAGTATTTTCTGACAAAAAATGTTTTTGGGGGCAAGTGAGGCCATATTCATGTGAAATCATTTTTAATCATGACATGTCTTAAGCAAATCTAAGTGCATGGTAATAACATATTTTGGACTTTGACTTCTGGTCAAATTTTGTTGTAGGAACACAAAGAAGTTAATACAAGAATTGATGTGGGGCAAAGGAGTCTGCTTCATCAGATCATCTTTGGGAGATCCAAAACAAAGAGTTTTGTCAAGGAGCCATTTGTTTATAGAAAGAAAAGTGGAAGAGAATCACATGTCTTGAAGAGGAATCATTCAAAAGTTACATAAAGTTGAGTCATCAGGGAATGACATGGACGAGGATGGAGTGATTCAGAATTATTGAAGAATAAGTAATGGGGGCATCATAGAGAAGGACTGGACATCACATAGCCTAGTATGCAAAGAAGGAGTCATGAGAGGACAGGGAACCAAGAAGAGACAATAGCCAAGAATGAGTAAAGAAGAAGTCAAGAAAGGATAGATGAATAGTCAAGTACATGTGTTTAAAGTGATCCAGTGCGATCTTTTCACCTTCAAGCATCTAGTGCGATCTTTTAAAGTTCTCATAGATCTAAGTTGATCCCTAGATGATCCAGTGCAGTCATTCCAAAGAAGTTTTCAATGATCAGAGTTGATTCCCAAAAGATCCAGTGCGATCATTCCAAGAAGTTTTCAATGGTCAGAGTTGATCCCGAAAAGATCCAGTGCGGTCATTCCAAAGAAGTTTTATGATTAAAGTTGATCTTCTTTCAAAAAGTTTTCGATGATCAGAGTTGATCTCATTTCAAGAAGTTTTTATGATCAGAGTTGATCTCATTTAAGAAGTTTTCGATGATCAAAGTTGATCTCCTTTCAAAAAGTTTTTTATGATCAGAGTTGGTCTCCTTTCAAGAAGTTTTCGTTGATCAGAGTTGATCTCATTTCAAGAAGTTTTTTTTATGATCAGAGAAGTTTTTTATGATCAGATTTGATCTCCTTTCAAGAAGTTTTCGATGATCAGAGTTGATCTCGTTTCAAGAAGTTTTCGATGATCAGAGTTGATCTCGTTTCAAGAAGTTTTCGATGATTAGAGTTGATCTCGTTTCAAGAAGTTTTTGATGATCAGAGTTGATCTCATTCCAAGAAGTTTTCAATGGTCAGAGTTGATCCTAAGATGATCCAGTGCAGTCATTCCAAGAAGTATTCAATGATCAGAGTTGATCCTCAAATGATCCAGTGCGGTCATTCGAAGAAGTTTTTGATGATCAGAGTTGATCTCCAGATGATCCAATGCGGTCCTTACAAGAAGTTTTATGATCGGAGTTGATCCTCAGATGATCCTGTGATGATCCAGTGTGGTCGTTCAAGAAGTTTCCGATGATCAGAGTTGATCTCCAATTTGATCCAGTGGTCACTCCAAGAAAGGTTTCCGTGATCGAGGTTGCATCTTAAATGATCCAGTGCGGTTATTTAAGAAGTTCAAGTTTGAAGCTTGAAGAAGCGAAAGAAGAAAGAGTTCAAGCGCAACAGTGTCTACGTCTTTGTGTACTTCCCGTTCATCTAGAAATACGGAAAGAATACCTTTACGTCTTTCAAGATTCTCAGAAAGTCCACAAAGAGGGGCAGCTGTAGACACTGAAATTTGGGCTTAATTAATTTTGGGACAAGCCCATTATTTTTAGTCCAAAATTGAAACTCATGTTTTATTTTTTTTATGGGTCCATGTAAGTGAGTTTATTTCTTTTCATGTAAATTGAGTCCAAACCCAATAAGGGAATGACTCTAGGTATAAATAGATAAGTCCCTAGGGTTAGGAGGAGAGTTTTTTTTAGGGTTAAAAAATTGGAGAGCCGAAATTCTCTAAAAAAAAATAGTTTTGGCAAACAAAAAAAATTGAAAAAAAGAAGAAGAGATAGGGCGTGAAAGACAGAGGCCTTAAATTGGGAAAAGGAACACGATTCCCAAACTGTCAAAATTAGCCAAAAGTGATCATCATTCTTCAGTTGGTAAAAGCCTGGCTTTTTTTTTTTTTTTTAAATCTCGTTTAGGCCCTTGATTTTGTATTGTTTATTGTGATATTTTATTCACATGGTCAATCAAATCCATCAGTTTGTTATTCGGTTAAAGTTTCAATTTTTATTTTCATTTTTATGTTAACTGTTCTATGACTTTTGCGTTTTTTTATTCTTTTCTTTTTCCTCCTTTTTCTTATTTTGGTTATTATCTTTTGTCTAATATGAGATTTCATGTTTACATGTTCAATGGATTAGACTATAAAGTATATGATAGTTTTTTTTCTTTAACGAAATTTATGAATGTTGAAATATTTAGGATTTAGTTAATTTAGGTTTTTGATTCCATAATTAATTTAAGGACTAATTTAATTTTTAATAATAATTTAATATTAACTAGAAATAAATTAGGACTAGGTCATATGCATTCATGTTTAACTATGCAATTTAATTTATATGTTATTTATTAATTGTCATGCCACTAAACAACCAATTATCATAGTCTTCCGAAGAAGGGGTTTTCACGAGTGATCGAACTTTCGGGGCTCGTTGAATGCCTCTGAGGATGAGAGGATTCTTTCGGGATGCTTCGGAGTTCCGTGCATATATCTCGAAAAGAATTTTCAATAACCCAAGATTACGTGAATTGGTCTAATAATTTTGATTTTGCATTCATCATTTGCATACATGCATTAATTAGAGAAAAGACATAAAAAAGGCCAAAAAAGATTTTTTTATTAGAGCTATTTATTTATTACTTAATTATTTATTTTAATAACTTTCTTAATAAGCAAGATTAGGATAAAATCAACCAATTTCATTTTGACCCACATAGAATCTGGTTAGACTAATGGTACCGTCATTTGACGGGCGTCTCAGGGGTGCTAATCCTTCCTTGAACGTAATGGACTCCCGAATTTAGACTTAGGTTAGAAGATCAGATCAGTAGGCTTAGTCAGGTTTTGCCAAGCATGGGACCTAACTAGGTTTTAACGGTAAATAGGTGACTAATCACACCTAGAAATTGGTTAGTGGCGACTCTTGTTATTCAAGTCGGAGCGATAGGATTCCCGGACCCACACGTTACGACACAAAGTATGGCAAAATTTTTTTTGAACTTCATGCAGAGTACCATTAGAGATCAAAAAATTAGCTGTCAACTTGATGTGTAGAAAACGAAAAGTAGCAACCTGCTTCTTTCGCCATAAGTAATGGCAAGATTCTTTCCTGAAATGCAGAGTAAGAAACTTAAAATTTTTATTTATTCATATACATATAAATATAAAAAATTAGCTTTACCAAGTAATTAAATGCGTTTTAGAAATAAGGAGTTGCTTGTTTCCAACATGAAACTGATTGTTCCAGCTGTTCCTTTTACGTACTAATGTAATCACTTTTGAGTTTTGACTCCTTTTTTTTTTTTTGAGATATTGAGTTTTGACTCTTAATTTCATCAATAAGAGTACTGTGCACGATAGATGATCATTACGAAATTTAGAAAACAATATTGTATTTAATTATATTTCCAAAAACCATTGAAGCAGGCGCAGGGGAAAACGTCATATATAAATGGCGTTAGCTAGTAGCCTAGTACCCCACTCTTAATACGTACTTTGCCTTCCAATTTTGTTCAATGGCAAACACCAATAGCACTGATGTCCTTCGTCCACTTTTCAACTTTGCCCGACTTATGGGGTGATCGTTTTTCATCGCTTCCATTCAATAACTCGGTAATAATTACTATCAATTTGCATGCGTTCATTAATTTTATTAATTTCTTGACAATATTGTTAAGAAAATCGGTAATTGTGTCTGTGTTGATTGATAACTTGTTGTTTTCATTTGCTTTACTTTGTAGGCATATGAATTATACTCGAAACAAGTTGATGCTTTGAAAGAAACGGTGAAGGACATGTTAACTGTTTCTGCAAGTGATCCAATAGAAAAACTGCATTTGATTTATTCTCTATACCGCCTGGGAGTTTCTTACCACTTTGAAAATGAGATTGAAGACTACTTAAATCATCTCTTCGTTTCGTTACCGAGCCTCATTGATGATAAGGACTATGACCTTGAAACGATTTCAATCGTCTTTCAAGTTTTCAGGCTGCATGGTTATAAAATGCTTTCTGGTAATTTTAATCCCATCCCATTGCAACAGCTAAGCTAATTAATTATTTAATTAATGCAAAACTTAAACTAATTGAAGTCGATAGATTATGTTAAACTCATCATTAATTTGTTAATTATGATAAATATTCTTAATTAAGAGAGTTATAATTAAGCTAACTCAATGTTGCAATGGATTTTATAGATGTGTTCAGCAAATTCCAGGATGGTGATGGCAAGTTCAAGGAAGAGCTTATTGGTGATGTCAAGGGCATCATAAGCTTGTATGAAGCTACCCATTTGAGAATGACTGGTGAAGTTATTTTGGATGAAGCCCTAACTTTTACAACAAAGAAGTTGAAGGAAATCATCGAAAATCAATCAAGTGATGTCCCTCCCCATGTCAGAAAACACATTGTAAATGCCTTGTTCCGACCCTACCACCATAGCATGCAGAGAATTGAAGCAAGGCAGTACATCACTTTCTATGAAAACGATGAATCAAGGAATGATGTATTACTCAAGTTTGCTAAATATGATTTCAATAGGATACAACTGCTGTATCAACAGGAACTAAGCGTCCTCTCAAGGTGATGATTTCGCCAATTTCGGTGCCTATTACCATGGTTTTTCCATCTTAAAAGGAATTAAGTATATTTAATTAATGAATTACTGTTTGTTAATTTGCAGTTGGTACAAAGAATTAAACATGAAATCAAAGTTACCTTACGCCAGACATAGAATTGTGGAGGCATTTTTCTATGCGGTTGCGGTATATTTTGAACCATGTTATGCTCGTGCCCGAAACATACTTTCTAAACACACAACTCTCATAGGTTTCCTAGATGATACCTTTGAGGCGTATTGTTTATTTGAAGAGCTTCAATGTTTCACAGATGCTATCCAAAGGTTTGCTAGCTAATTTTTTATTTCTTTTCTCGTTGCTCTTTTTTAAAATGAAAAAGGAGTTCATTTGTTGTAAGTATTCCCCTGAACAATTGGTTTATTAGAGTAATTATATATACTATAGTAGTAAATAATAATATTTTTGATATGATTGTTTGTGACTGTCAATTATTCTTTCTGTTCAGATTTGATATTAGTTCAATGGATGAATTGCCAGAAGATCACCTGAAAACTTTGTATGAAACAATGTTAAATTTTCATGATGAAGCAGAGGATCAGGTACGTGCGGAAGGAAGATCCTATAGCGTCGTTCACACCAGGGATGAGGTATAAAATTAACTAATTAATTGATTAATTGGATCAAGTTTAATTTATCAATGATTGCTTGAGTTCATTAATTATTTAATTTGTTGGAATCATGAATTAGGTCAAGAAATACGTGAAGGCCGAACATGTTGAAGCTCGATGGAGGCATGAAAAATATGTGCCAACTTTTGATGAGTATTTGAAAAATGGAATGGTCTCGGGTTGCAGCCGTATGGCTTTCGCTCAGATCATGATAGGAATGGAAGAAGCAGATAAAAATGTATATGAATGGTTCCTAAATACTGACAACAAAATTACAAAGAGTCTCCAAATATCGAGCCGTCTCTATAATGACATTGTGACTAACGAGGTAGGTGTTTGAATTAATTTTTTGTTTAATTGTATCGTTGATTCGTTTCAAATTGTTGACATATTGGGAATTTGGAAAGGATGAGGACAGGAGGGGATTTTCCACTGCATGGACTTGCTACATGAAGCAACATAACGTTTCGAGAAACGAAGCAGTTAAAGCATTTCGGGAGAAACTTGCGGCGGCATGGAAGGTAATCAACGAGGGTTATTGCATGAGGCCAACGCCTGTGCCTCGAGCAATTCTGAGGGCAGCACTCAACTATCAACGCATGCTGGATTTCGCTTACAAGTATAATGATGATTACACAAAGCCGGAGATTGCTTTCAAACATCTCATACCCAAAGTGCTCCTCCATCCCATACCCATTTAATCAAGGCCTAATGGGCAAAAAAGTCATTGAACTTACACAAGAAGGCCTTCAGTACTTCTAATTTTGTCAATTAAACCCTTTAATGTCTACATGCGCGTTTGTTTTGACAGATCTGTAAGGCAGTTTGAAGATCTTGCTTGTACTTTTGTGTCTGGTCAGTGCTGCATGCGCTTACCCTTGCTTTTTGTTGTGTCTTGTGCTTTTGTTGTACGTGCTTTGTATTTTCGTGTTTATTGTCTACTAAGGTTAATGTTTAGTTTGAAATCCCTTCGAGGGTTTGAATCTATATTTGTTTTGAGTTGTTTCTTAATTTAAGGGCAAGGATTCTCTCTACTAAACTAAAATAAATGGGGACTTTGCTACACGCCACTCCATTTTGTCACACACAATGTTCCCTCCTTATGTGTTCATCATACGTCAGGCCGCATGTTATCATTTTATTGGATCCAATACACCAATTATAAATTTTAATTTTTCTAACCCTTAAAATAAAATTTTAATTTTAATTTGGGTTAAACTTAGTGAATTAGTTATATATTTTATTTTTAAAACCCTATAACAATATTATTAATTATGGATTTTACCCTTAAAATAAAAATAAATTTTAATTTGGGGCTAAACTTAGTGAAATTAGTTTTGTATTTTATTTCTAAAACCCTATAACAATAAATTATTAATTTTGAAATTTACCCTTAAAATAAAAAAATTAATTTGGGGCTAAACTTAGTGAAATTAAGGCTAAACTTAATAAAAAATAAAAATAGAAAAAGAGAGAGAGAGAGAGAAGACATGTGGCCTAACGTGTGATGGACACATCAGGAGGGACCATTGTGTGTGAAAAAATGGAGGGGCAAGAAGAATTATTCAATAAATGGAGAGCTTCACCGCTAAATTCAAGCCTAAGAGAAAGCCACGTCACCCTTTGTATTTTTCTTCCTAAGGCAGTTTGAAGATTTTGCTTGTACTTTTGTGTCTGGTCAATGCTGCATGCACTTACTGATAGGCATTTATTTTACTTAGTTTTTTCTGCTTAATTTGTATATTTTTAATGTCTATCTTGTTTCATTTCTACCTAATTGCTTTGTTTTTGTCTTATAGGTACTTTTGAAGATGCTTATGAAGAAATAGGACAATTCAAGGTGATTCCGTGAAGTATTTGGAGAAGCTTTTCGGATCTTAGGACTTGATTACGGAGTGGACAACATCCTAGACGCGATGGAATTGCAAAACAAGTAACGATGCAAAGGATGAAGTTTCTGATGCTCCCCGTGAGTGGGGAGGCACCGTTGCCACGCACGGGGAGGCTCCTGACAGAATACGAATTTTAGCAGAAAAATCCTATTTTCATTGAGCTTTTCTCCATATTCTTCCTTAGATTATTTCCTACCATTATTGGGCTTGAAGGGTCCAAACTAGTCCTAGTCCTTTTAGTATTTGGATTATTTTACAAAAAACTTTAACTTTTCCTAAGATAGAGAGGATTTAGAGAAGCCCTATATAAATGCACTTTCAGATGAAAAACGCGATCAATCTCCAATTCTGCTTTTTGGTAGATTGGGTGGCGCAACTCTCTCCTCTTCTTTGGGCAACGCTATCTTTTCAATAAAATTGGTTTTATCTCTTCCTCTCATGTGTTTGGATTTTATTAATTCAATTGATAATTGTGTTTTTATTTCCAATAACATGAGTAGCCAATTTTCTTGTCTCCAATTCCATGCTTAGACTTTTAGGTTGATTTGTGAGATTTATGTTCTTAACTTGATTATTTATCTTGGTATTTTATGATTTCAGATTTATTCTTTATGATTTTATGATTCTAATTGATTTGGATGCATACTTATTAATTAGGGTTATAAATCTATTCCTAGTTGGAATTCTATACTGTTTGGTTAGGTTTCACATGGTAGCAACTAGTGAATGGGAGGGGTTATCAAAAGATAGCTGGAACTCACTAGGAAATCATGAATGCAAATTGAATGCTTGCCCGTTTGGGGAGTGTTATTTGTGTAGGCTATAATTCACTATGCTTAATGCTGTTGAACCTTGAATTCTATTGTGCGTTTGCCATAGGGTTATGACATCAATTAGACTAGTTAGTAGCGTTCACTTTAATTAGTATTGTGGTAAATTCATGGGATTAATTAGCGTGTGTTGTTAATCTACGTCTTCTATCTTGATGAATATGTTAATATCTTTTGTTTCAATGATTAGATCAACTTGAATAGTCGATGCTTGGGATTGGAGTATTTATTTATCTTGTTTCTTAATTTTATTATTTTCTTGCTTATTTATTTTATTGTTACTCTTTTCACAAAAACCCAAAAAATATCAGTTTTAGGATTAATTAGAGTAAAGTAGTTTACACAACTCTCTATGGGATCGACCTGAACTTACCCTGTTTATAGGAAGGTTTAGTAATTTATTTTTTGTGGTAAATGACACCCATCAAATTTTGGCACCGTTGCCGGGGAGTTGGTTTGTTTTACTACTTTACTTTATTTTTGTATTTTTGTATTTTGTTTTGTTTTTTTTTGTGTTCTTTTTGTAACTTTGCAGGTTTAGGCATTAGGCGCTGCTAAACAAGTCACCCCTTCATTCAAGGCTTGAAGGATTATTGGCAAAATTTGGTTTCCTCGTTCCTTGAACTTAAATTCGATTTTCTTTATTATGGAGCAATTTAGTTCTTATGACGGATTTGCTTACTATGACCCTTATTACAACTATTGTTCTTACACTTCAGGTTATGAAGATTATCCACCATATGAGGAGCATGGAGATCAACAATTTCATAGTTCGTACTATGAGCCATATGCAAGTTATCACCAATCGGAGGAACAACAAATTCCCGCACACTTGGTGGCTTTTTTGGAAAAACTTGTTGAGGGACAGTTGATACTTGGAAAAGGACAGTTGTTAATTGAACAAAAACTATCGAGACATGAATAAGAAATACAGGATTTGGGAAATCAAGTGGGACAAATTGTTTCTTCCTTAGGAAGGACCGCAGCTTACCTCAATGCCCTTGAGGAAGAAGAAAATGAAGCATGGGAAGTGAACCAAGTTGAGGATGAAGCTGAGAAAGAAGAGAAAACGAACTCTATTTCAACCTTTGGGAAGGTCGAACTGGACCTTGTTGAGGGTCAAACTGGGCAGAATTCAGAAAACCTTCTGAATCAACCTCTGGAGAGGTCGAACTCAACCTTTGTAATGATCGAAACAACAACTTGCCCAGATGAACTTGATGAGATAACTTCTTCGGTAGATCAACCTCAACTTTTTCCCAAGCCAACTTTAAGTAAAAATTCTGCATCCGAAGCCAATATGGTTGATAAATCTCCTCCAGTTGAGATTTTGAGATGTGAGAATCAAGATTTCCTAGGGATTGAGAAGTTTTTGAAGTTTGGGTGCTTTAATGGTGATAATTCATATGACGAATGGGTGACAATGAAGCCATTCTTTAAGAATGATGATGCCTGCAAGTTTCGCAAAGTTGCCAAGATGCTGAGAATGCAAGAGGATTCTAAAGTCAGTTCCTTTCACTCGAAGAAGCTCTTGCATGAACCCACCACAGCAACAACAAGGGCATTGCCCTTACTAGCCATTCATGGAGTTCCTTTAAGCAAAATTGGTGACTTCTTTCCATATCTCTTTAAATTGCTTTTATTCTTATATTTGCAAATTTTTGAATTTTATTCATATTTTCTTTTTGCTTTGAGGTGGAAAGATCGTCCTTGAAGAATAGAGAATGGAAAGGTCTAGCCAAAGACATTAAATAAAGGCGCTTATGGGAGGCAACCCAATTTTTAGTTGTTTTCTCATAATTTTATTTGTTTTTATTTTATTTCATGGTGGATAGGTTGAAAGAGCGGAAGCCAAAGCGAGCACTGAGGCTTGCCGCATGCGACAAGGCCCCCTTGTCGTGCACGGGGTGGTCCTGGGCGGAAAAGACCCTGTTGAGGCTACCTGCGAGCGGGGAGGTCCCCTTGACGTGAACGGGGAGCCCTAGATCCTTTGATCTCATACAGAGGAGTATTCTTACTTTTTCTTCCTTTTCTCCTTTATTTTGTTAAATTTTGTCCATTGAGGACAATCTGTCACTTAGAATTAGGATTGCATATAGTTCCATTTTCTTAGTTTTTAATTTTCTCTTTTATTTTGCATATCATGTAGTGTAAAGGATCTAGAGATTACTTTCTTTTATGCAAGTTTGATCTTTTAAAAAAAATATATATATGCCAAGCATGATTTGAATGAATGAATGAGCTCTAGTTGATTAAGGATGTTGTTTTAGTCAACTCATGTTCAATTAAAATGCTTTATGCTTGTTTTGCATATGTTTTGATTATGTTACTGTAATTGCATAAATGTTTAACCACCCATATGTATGCGTTGTTTCAATATGTGCTTTTCATTCATTGTTGTGATTTGAGCATTCATTCTAAGCACACATTGAGGTCAATGTGTAACTTAAGTGTGGGGGGGGGGGGGGGGGGTAATATATTAGTTTTAGATCCTAGAGTCAAGACACGGAGATAATCGCAATTGGTTAGATGTTTTGTGGTGACCATGAATTCACAGGAAAGTGTTGGAAAATGTCTTTCTGTCCTTTCTAATTGTGAATTGAAGCTGGAAATTATAGAGCTGAGTAATGTTATGTTTCTTGTCTGCGTGGAAAATGAAGGTTTGAACGAAGATGGCATTAAATCAGTCTCAGAAAAGTGTCAAGGTTATGTTTCAGAGATTCTCCCCTGGGAATCTACTGGTTTCAAGCGAAAAATTATAGTCTGGCTTCAACTTGAGGACGTCCCTCTTGAACTTTGGCACCCCGTTTTTTCTAAGCACTAGGTGGTTTATGGTGGGATTTTTTTCAGATTACAGATTCAACTAGATTAAGGAATTATCTCAAGTATGCAAGAATGCAAGTTCTCACTTCATGCTTATCAGATATACCCAAGGTGGTAGTCGGATATTTGTCAGGAATTAAGTTCAGAATTGGGAATTATGTAGAAATTGATGACTCTTCATTACCATTGGATCGTGGTGCTTCACCGGAAACGTCAGTTTCAGATGGTGATGCTCGTGATGCTAACGACAACATGATCTTGCGTTGTTGCAAAGATAATAATATGGAGATTTTTGAAGGGGAAATCCGCAATAAATTCGTGGAAGCTGATTTGGTGGTGAAAATTTTGTATTCAAATAGCAGTGATGTTGCTAATGGAAAGATTTGGTTATTTATGATAGCATTGACTCTAGAAAAGAGGAATTTGTTGCAGAATTTACTATGATATTAATGTAGGGATTTTTGAAGAGGAATTCGGCAATAAATCCATGGAAGCTGATTTGGTGGTGAATAATTTGAATTCAATTAGGAGTGATGGTGCTAATGTAGTTTGGTTATTTATGATAGCTTTGACTCTAGTAAAGAGGAATTTGTTGCAGAATCTAATGAAGATATTAATGTAGAGATTTTTGAAGGGGAAATCGGCAATAAATCTGTTGAAGCTGAGTTGGTGGTGAATAATTTGAATCCAATTATATGAGTGATGTTGCTAATGGAAATTTGGTATGATACCATTGACTCTAGTAAAGAGGTGTTTGTTGCAGAATCTAATGTTGATATTCAGGGTTTAGATCAGGGCTTTCATGTGAGCCCAATTGGTTCTTGCCAGGCTAACAGTCAAAGATCGAAGGTCAGTGAGAGGAAGATTAGAGTTTTGGATGATATTGAAGAGGATATTGAGGAGGATTGGTTTAGTAATCTGCTGGAGAAAAATAAGAAACATAGTAAGAAGTTGAGTAAGAAGCTTAAGTTGCAGAGAGCAAAGTCACAGAAATCAAAGCATCAAATAGGGAAGCTGTCAATGATTCTCCGTTCGATGGTGACGTACGAAATAGAAATTGTATCTTGATGGAGGAAGCTCAAGCAACTTTGGATATTGGGAAAATGTTGGGCATCTCTTTTGATTGTGATGATAGTGTGATCTTAGAAAAATTTAAGGCTATGGAGGAAGAGAGTTAGTGTCTCTCAATCGTTATCATTGATGAGTTTTTATCATATTTTTGAGAGATTGGTTCTTTTATGCAGTTGTGTGCTGTTACTTTCTTCTCGAGTATCTTTCCAAGAATGTCTTTTCTTCCTTATATTGGATGTTGGATTCAAGTGAAGAGATGATCATTCAAGTTCGTGTCTGTTTTTTGCGCAATTTGGGTGTGGACTTGTAAGACTTGTTTCGTGGCTTTGGAGTAACTTTTGGTGATGGGTTGGTTTTTGTTGTTATTTATTATGATGTTCCTTAGTTTTTTTCCGTCTTATGGGTAGAGTTTCTTCTTGCTTGGCCATATTAGTCTTGTAGTGATTCTTAATCACTCTTTGATTATTAATAAAATTTAGCTTTAAAAAAAGGTGTATTGGTAAGAAAATACGACGTGGCTTTTTCTTAGCCTTAATTTGACGGTGGATATCGCTGCTGATTTCAGAGTAGTGGAGAGAATCCTTACCTCTCTTTTAAACCCACCACTGTGTCCTCTGTCTCACTTGCCCTTTTCATCAAAGCGAAAACTAGTCACGACACCCAGGTTAGCTTTTATGCTTCCCACCCATTTTCTTTCTTATTTTTCTTCTTGTTCTAAATTAACAAAATTGCCATTGCTTATTGTCTTCTAATTCTTTGATGAGGTAATTTAAGGAAAACAACTCCCAAAAGGAGAAAATGAAGTCAATTCAGGCTAATAACAGAACCGTACCTCGTACCTCGCTGGATTTGATTATTGATAAGCTAAATCATAGTATTTATTACAAATAAAAAAATAACTCAACCGCATACCATACCCTTACAGACAAACTCTAATTACTTATTGAAGGGGAATTACATCAATGAGGACTTTGGTTATGAATTGTTTGTAGGTGGTTTCGGTTTTTGTGTAGCCGTCATCATCCTTGTAAGTTGAAGGAAACCAGAAATAAGACAAATACGCAGCGGAAAATAAAATTGGTTTTCAACCAGGATCCTTACGAAGATTAGCCAAGTGGTGATACAAAGTATACCTTAGGAAGCAAAATCACACAACGATTTGGAGTTCGAAACCACTGTAGTGAAATCCTTCTTGGTTCCCGCCTCTAAGGAGTCCACACGATCAACATGCAATCGAGATTGAAGATTGAGTCTCTTTCGTGTTGTGCTAGTAAAACGTTAGAGAATTTTAATTTCAGAAACGGTTGACGGCTTAGAATGTGTGTTACCTTTTTTTCCCTACGTAAAATAACACTTATTTATCCCTAGGTTAAGATCAATTTGATAGACCATGATTAAAATCTTTAATCATGATAATTGGGCCACTTATTTGGGCTTAATGGACCAATTATTTAATTAGTCTTTTGGGCATAACCCAACAATCTCCCGCTTGCACTAAGACCAATTATCCAATGTCAACCTTTATGCGCCTCATTACCCAGTCGACTAATTATCCAATATCGCGATCCGATACAACCTTATCTGTCATCAACGTTACCGCGTTGCTTAATCCCTTTGTCATTCATACCTTGATTGAACACAAGTCATGGATTATGTCATACTTGTATAGTTCAATCTTTATGTTTCTTGATTCCTGAATGGATTAGTTTCAACAAATGCAATTGATATCTCATATCAATTCATTTGAGCACGACCATGCATTTATAATCCCACTCAATCAATGGGCCCAAGATATCCCTCCTGTTATATAGGAGGGACAAACTCTATCTTGATCTTGCATATTCCTCTGCATGATTGGTAGCACACCCAATTATAGCCTTTATAGTTCACCCAGTTACGAGTGATGTTTTACCATATTAAAGCATACGACTTATCATGTAGGAATCTATGATGATCTCAAGTCAAAGGATCACATACAACATTGTTACTTTGAGAATCGCTGATCGTTGTCGTCAAACAATCATAAAATAAAACCTAACAAACTCCAACTACAGTAGCTAGGGTAAGTCAAGGTCGATCCCACAGAGAAGACACGAGGCTGTTAACTAATCAAAACAACTCAAGAAAACAAACAAATTAGGAGCACCAAATTATAAGAAAGCAGATAATCAAACAGAAATCTAAATTAACTATGAAAGTAATAAGAAAACCAACAATACCTTCCTACTTTTCCCCAGCTCAATATGAGATTAATCAAAGATACCATGGATCATGGATCAACAAATTACCAATTAGATTAAATAAGCCTTTGGCCAGGAATTAGAGTACTAGTTATTCTTCTTCTTCCTAATCTATTTATTATGTAAGCTAAATCAAGACTAGTTATTCCCAATTAAACAACCTTTTATCAATTACCAAATTAGCTACTAGTTATTCACCACTTAAGCAATCAATAAAGCATTAAGAACAATAGATACACCAAGCATATAGTTATGATTACTAGTTATTCATCAAAGCATAAGATCAATACTAAACCCAATTTAATACTTCAATTACTAGTTATTCATTGAAATACCAAATCTTGCTACTAACAATTAGATTCAATTACTAGCTATTCACCAAATCTAAACTAGCAATAATCACCACAATTCCACCTATTAAGGCTGGCAACTTAACAAGTTGAATTATAGAAATCTAAACAACAAATCTAGGGTTAACATGAAAACAAACTTAAAGAGATTAATTCATCAAATCAAGTCCATCCAATCATACATACAAAGATAAATCAAAGCATGCATGATAGATTATCATCAAATCATTAATCAATTGATAAAGAACATAAGCACAAGATCTCACCATGGATAAGATTGATTAATTCATAGCAAAGGGGTTCAAAGTAGAAAAGTATCAAGAGAACTACTCACTCATGGTTGTTTCAACCATGAGAGGTGACTTACAAGACAAAGAAAAGAGAGAATTTCGTCCTAAGTATGGCAGCCCCCAAGGGCCGGCAATCCAGAGGAAATTCCCCCCTAGGGTTCTGCACTTTCTGACTTCTGATCAGTTATGAAAAATCCTAAGATAATCCTATCTATTTATAGGCAAACCTAGGACACATCCTACCCTTTAGACAATCAATATCAGCCCGTGGATGTGTCTGTATAAAGGGTAAGATAGACATCTAATTTCCTAATCCTACTCTTACTAGAATTTACATCAACTTTGTCTCCAAGCAAAGGCTCTAATTGGTTGAAGTAGATCACCCTCATTAATTAGGATCCTTCCTTGGCCAATTGGAGTGTTCCACATCACCATATACAGCTGCAAATCACGTCCAAAGGGTCCCCAAGTCGGTTTAGGTACTTACCCAAGTTGGTTAGGAATGCTGTCAAAACTGTCTAGAATACTTCGAGGGCAATTTTGTTATTCTTAGCGGCAGAACTGAACTTCAAGGTCAAAAGCAAAATTGAAGATCTTGGAGTCCTCTTTCCAACTTTATATCATTTGCATTTTTCTGAGCTCTGGATCAAAAGATATGAATTTTATACCAAAACTGCACTTGTGAATCCTCCGTTGACTAGGATTTTGAATTTCTCCATTATCAATTATTTATTGCATCATAATTGTTGATTGGGCTTGGAACTCTCCTTTGGGCTATCAGACATCCGAATTGGGTCTAGAGAAATCAGATTGGGTCTCCAATGATTCGAGCTTCCTTCTGGGCTTCATGGGCTCAAGCGGGCCTAATGGGCCTACTAGGCCGAAATGGGTCAAAATCAGTAGTTTCTCCAAATTGATTCAAAATTGCTCCAAATCTTCATCTTCTTAAATAATAGCTCCAAATGGGCCTGAAAACACAAATATGGGAAATATGAGGGTAAATAGATACTTATGACTACCAAAACAAGGTAAAATCATATAGAAAATAAGCACTAAATTTTGTCTTATCATATTTCCCCCACACTTCAACTTTTGCTAGTCCCTTAACAAAAATTAAAATGCAAATCAAAGCTAGACATGGATTAGAAATAATAGATTCTGACTCAAAACAGAACAAAACAATAGATTCCACTTTCGTAGGTGTACGATGGCATTTAGCATATGACACAAGCCTTTTCAACCTAGATACGTCTACCTAGGAGGTGTGAAGTCACCTGAGGGTTTACTTAACAGAACGATACCAACAAACATTAAAAACAAGATAGAAAAGAGAGAATTTTTCTTTTAAAACATATCATAGCATATAACAGACTGGTCAAAAATCAGTATGTTCAATTTCCATAATCAAGCAATTAGCTAGAAATAACCTTTCAGAGAAATCAATTCTCAAGTAGTTCTATGCAAAGTCATCAATTAATTTCAAAAGCAGAGCAAGAATAAGTCTTTCAATTCAACTTTAACATAGCCAAAAAAAAGCACTTAGCAGTAGATACTTACACATTCATCCATGGTTTTCAGAAAACAATTTTCAAAGTCACACCAGATATATCACACACATGTAGAATGAAGATTCAATGATCAAAAAAAGATGAAAGAAAAGGTAAAGAATAGAAATTTAGGCTCAAAAAGTGGTGTTTCGGTGTATAAGGCTTTAATAACCCAAATCTTGTCTCAAAACAAACACTTTTCTTGTTTCATTCGGCTTTCAAACTTTTCTGCTTCCAAGGAATAGTTCTTTATTTATTATTTTTTTTTCAAAGTGTATTTTTCACCAACACTTTCTTTTCTCTCTTTAATTTTTTTTTCAAGCGGACAACTATTGGAAAATTCCAATGTCTCTTCTCCCTTATTCAAAACAATATTTATTCCTTCGAAAAGCTCTCTTGAAACCGTGGGAAATTCCCCCACACATAATTTTCACTTATCATGCCAAGAAAAGTATTTTCAATTTAACAAAGATGGCTAAAACAAGGGAAAATAAGGGTGTATGAATCAAAAGGTAGGCTTTTTGGGTACAAAGGGAATCAGTTTCAAGGGTAAAAAGGTGATCAAAGAATTTATGTATGCAAGAATATCATGTATGAACTAAACAATTTACAATGGATGAATAATGAAGCATACTAAAGCAAGTAACAATCAATCAACTTTCAATTTTTGAATGAAAACATCATATTCTTACATGGAAATAGAAAATAATAATATCATAAGCATAGCAAAACTTGAAAAATAATCTCAAATCAAGAACCAAATCATGTTAAAGACTCAATTTTTGAAATCAAATCAATGATTGAAGACATATGCATAAACAGGATATGTACATAGTCTTTTATTCATTCTCTTCTATCAAAAACAATTTTTTAGATTTTCGAAATTACTCCCCCTACACTTAAATGACACATTGTCCTCAATGTGTAAGCTAGTTGAAAATGAAGTTTTGACTCAAAACTCATTGGAGATGTTTTGGACAAAAATATAATTTGAAAACTAGACTAGCAAAAACATTGATTAAATGGGGTACTTAAGTAGGTGAATTATTAATAAACAAACAAACAATCTATCAATCAACTAACAAATAATTGCAATTCAATCAATCAATAGCAATATATGGCAATTCAAATCAACAATTGAAAGATAGAATAAGCAATAATTCATTAAAGACTCTTGAAAGGAGAAATCTAATAAATGTTAGGATTTTGACCCAATTTCCTTATTAGATTTGGATTAGGATTTTCTAGAATTTTTTAATTGGTGGACAAGAATCCTAATAGGAAATGGATTCTTGGAGTCCAAGTTTATGTTGTATAAATAAGCAGTTTATGTTTAGATTTTTTGTGTGTGTGTTAGACTGTGAGAGAGAGAGAAAGCTAAGATAGCTTTATGTTGTTGTGAGAGAATCACCCATGTTGGGTTGATTAGATTGAGAGTTTATTAGAGAGATTGTTATGATTGTTGATTGTAATTGATTGATTTGATAGTGGAGATTTGTGGCATAGGTACACAAAAAAATTTGCTTTGTTGTTTCCGCTTTAATTATTTGTTTGGTTAATTCCTGGGATATCCGAAGTTACAACAAGTGGTATCAAGAGCCTGGTTGATTGAAGATGGCAGACATCAGTGGTGGCGGAACAACTTTGAGGTTTCAGATTGAACCGTTCAATGGAACGAACAGTTTTTAGATGTGGAAAAGTACGATAACAGATGTGTTAGTACAATAAGGATTGAGAGATGCACTTGAAGCTGATAAGCCTTCAGCGATGAATAACAACAGGTGGAGAGATTTTCAACGAAAAGCAGTAAGTACAATTCGTTTGAATCTTGCTACTGAAATTAAGTATGATGTATTAGATGTGAAAACCCCAAAGGAGTTGATGCATAAGTTGGAGTCGATTTATATGTCGAAATCGATTACTAACATGTTGTGTTTGAAGAGAGAATTATTTGGATTGAAGATGAAGGTGGGAACAAATTTAAGGGCACACCAAAACGAGTTCAATAGATTGGTTACTCAGCTGGCAAGTGTTGATGAAGTCATGAAAGAGGTTGATAAAGAAGGTTTTGTTGATTAATTTTTTTACCGACAGGTATGATCCTGTGACTAGAGCTTTGATGGTTGGTAGAAAAACCTTGAGCTTGCAAGATGTGACTTCTGCAATTTTTGAGTATGATAGATTGAAAGAGACTGAAAAGAAAGATGAAGAGAATGGTGCTCTCATAGTGGAGCGTGGAAGAACTAATGGAAGAGATAAGAATGATGCAAGATCGAAGGGTAGATTCAATGAAAGAGGAAGATCAAGTTCGAGGCCAAGAGTAGACATGAGTAGCAAGGAGTGCTATTATTGTCATGAGATGGGGCACATAAAAGGCTACTGCAAGAAGTTAAAGGAAGATTTGGGGGATTTCATGAATTCTAAAGAGAACAATAAGGGTGGTGTTAATGTTGCTGCTGCTGATAGTGATGAAGATTCTGAAGAAACTGTTGTTTTGATGGTACAAGAAGAAAAGAAAGACACTAGAGATATGTGGGTGTTTGATTCCGCTTGTTCTGAACATATTTGCACAAAGAAAGAATGGTTTTCAAAGCTTGTGATCAGACCAAAATCATACATCTTTTTATTAGCTTTTTCCTATGCTTTTTGAGTATTTTATGCTTGATTATGCCTTATATTGGTTATAATTGTGTTCATAGGTGTTGACAAGAAGAAAAGTGCAAAATCATCAATTTTGTACCTTTGTAGAGCCTTTTTGGATGATTTATGACACAAATATTTTCCAAAGAAGTTTTGGATGAAGAATGGAGCCATCATGTTCATGATTGAAGAGTTTGAAGAGTCAATTTTATGCTTATCAAAGTCATAAAGTTGATTGCTTGGTGTTTTCAAGGCCAAGGACCAAAGACAAGTTCAAGGCAAGAAGACATGTCAAGGTGATGAGCTATGACACAGCTCATCTGGGTGATTAGGCGAAACACATGGGTCTTCAGACAAACCTTGTGGGCACCCAGCTGGAGTCAGGACACTGCCCACCTTGGTCCTCAAGCAAACCACATGGGTGCTCAAGGCAACCATGTAGGCGCCCAGGTGGAGTCGGGGTCCTTGTTCCGCGCGCGCCCAGCAGCCAGTGTCGACACTTCCATGTCACTTCCTCTTGAAGCTACTTCAATATATTCCGGATTTGGCGACAGTTCGGTACAACAGCCATAACGTTTGATCCAGAGCTCCAAATGAGGCACAAGAATATGCGTTGGAAAGCTAACTCCGAGGGCTACAAGTTTCATGTTTTGGTCGAAGCCCAGATATGACGTTTTCATGGACGAAAATGCTCCTGAAGTCTGCAGACAGAATCTGTCTTGGGCCTCACTTGCGTTTTTGATGAATTGTGCCCATATAATCTATTTGGATCAGCTTGAAGATATGGAGAACAGCCCAGAACATCCTTAGGGTTAGTCTAAGTCATCTATAACTCTAAATTAAACCCTAGGCAGTAGGCACACATAGGGAACAACTTACACACATACAATATACTTAGGATTTGCGGTTTTGGAGAGGAGGCTGTCGCCTCCCTCTTCTCTTCCAATTTTCTTTGTAAGTTTCCCAGCCTCATGGATTGGAAACAATCCATGAGTAGCTAAACTCTTATACTTCTTTTCCTTAGATATTTTTGATCAATGAATCTATGGTGAGACTTTTGTTCTTAATAATTTGATTTTTCTGTTTGAATATGTTTCTTATCCTTGTACTTCATCTTATGTGTTCATATTTTGATTGATTTGGTGCGCAACTTATCTTGAGATTTATGAATGCTATAGTTAGATACAAGTTGGCTTCAGTCAAGCTAATGTTGGTCCAAGTGACAGTTGTTAATTCTAGGAGTCCTAGGTTCAATGGGATTATCAAACCTTGTTGAAATCTATAGGCCGAGATGGTAATAGATGTAGATGAGTTTGGTATTGATTTATCATGCATGCAGAAAAGTAAATCTTAATGCTTGTTCTATGATTCTTCCCAGGGGGATGCTTGATTAGAAACAATAGAAATTGGTTTTTGCGAGATGCGGGTTGATTTTATTAGCATGTTGGAGGGTTGAGTATTCCTCTCTTATACCAATTATTCAAGTGGAGTTGTTTAAGATGTTAAGAGGATTATTTTGTTCCAATGAAAATTGATGTCTACGTCGTAAGCTATATATCAATTTGGGGTAATTTATGATTCTTAATTGATTGCAATTTAAATCAAATTAATGCTTTTTGTCCATGATCCATTATTTATTAGATCAAAATAATTACCTAAAGGAGAAGAAGTATGTTTTTAACCACTTGTTTTTCTCAAACTATTTTCTTAATCTTTAGTTTTATTTTATTTTATTGTTTTCTAGTTTAATTTGGCTATTTTGAAAAACCCATAAAAATCCCCTATTGGTAAGACTTTCTTTAGTGTAATTTGGATTTAATTTGTTTCCACCTTCTCTGTGGGATTCGACCCCTACTTGCCCTAGCTATTAGTTATTGGTTTGGTGGGGATTTATTTTGTTATTGCTCAACGATTCGGTCAGAATTTTGGCGCCGTTGCTGGGGAAGGAAGGAAGTAACAAGAAGATTGAAGACAAATTACTACCTAAGAATTTCTTACCCCTATCTTTTTATTTTTCGTTATTTTTCTTTTTCTTTTCTTTTTCTTTATTTTTCTTAATTACTTTTAATTTTTGCATTTTTCGTTTAAGTTCTTTCTAGGAGTTGTATGCCAAATACAAGTAGTGGTACTAAAAGCTTAGAATTCAATCCTGAACCTGAACGTACACTCTTTACACTAAGGAGGGAGAATTTGACAAGAGAGCAAGGAGGAGATTCGTCAACACCAAGTTCTCAATCTTGCTCTCCACGTTCCACCACTTCTTCTTCAACTTTGGAACCACAACCCCCAAGAGAAAACATGGCCGAAAGAAACAACAATGATGCTAGGACTTTGAGGGAACTTGCTGCCCCAAACGTGGCTACTCAGCGCTTAGCAATTCAATATCCAATCAATGAAGAAAATTTTGAGATCAAGTCTGGATTCATTCAGTTATTGCCAAAATTTCATGGTATGCCTGGAGAAGATCCACATCGACATCTCACTGATTTTCAAATTGTTTGTTCATCCATGAAGATGCAAGGTATTTCTGAGGAGCAATTCAAACTTAGAACTTTTCCTTTTACCCTTATGGATCGTGCAAAGGAATGGTTGTACTACATGCCTAGTGGTTCAATCACTTCTTGGACGAGCCTTAAGAAGATGTTTTTGGAGGAATTCTTTCCTACTCATGAAGTATCAAGCATACGAAAGGAGATAAGTGGAATTAAGCAATCCTAAGGTGAGACAATGTACGAGTTTTGGGAACGTTTCAAGAGATTGTGCTCAAGTTGTCCAAATCATCAGATTCCTGAACAATTGCTAATGCAGTACTTTTATGAAGGTTTACTCCCATTTGATAGATCTTCCATAAACTCTGCAAGTGGAGGAGCTTTCATCGACAAAACTCCCACCAATGCTTGGACGTTGATCGAGAACATGGCTGCAAACACACAACAATTTGGTACTCGCGAGAGTTGTACACAAAGAGATGGAAACATAAGAAAGATCAATGAAGTCTCAACCCATTCCTCTGCATTGGAGCAACGTGTTGAAGAGACAAATCAGCAAATTGCTTTGCTCACTGATTTGTTCAAATCGAACTTTTCAAGGGTGCCAAGGAAACTTCTGCTATCAAGCCCAAATTTGATTCAAAGAAGGAACCTTTTCCAATGAAATTGAAGAGATCAAAGAAAGAAGATGATGATCAAGACATCTTGGAAATTTTTCAAAAGGTCGAGGTCAACATCCCACTTCTTGATGCAATTCAACAAGTGCCAAGGTATGCAAAGCTTCTTAAGCAATTGTGTACAAACAAGAAAAGGTTACAAGGTAAGTTGAATGTTGGAGCAACAGTTTCTGCTGTTTTGCAAAAACATTTACCTCCTAAAATGCAAGGATCCAGGTATGTTTTCAATTACTTGTTCAATTGGAAATAATATCATTGAAAATGCTATGCTTGACTTAGGAGCATCTTTAAGTGTCATGCCTTATTCTTTCTATCAAACTTTGAATAATGGTCCTTTAAAATACACTGATGTTGTTCTTCAATTGGCCGATGGATCTTTGGTACATCCCAAAGGTGTGCTAGAGAATATTTTAATTAAAGTACAACATTTAATTTTTCCTATTGACATTTTTGTAATGGAAATGGAAGGAGAAATTTCAAAGGATCAATGCACTCTCTTATTAGGAAGACCTTTCCTAAGGACCTCTCACACCAAGATCGATATTTTCGATGGTTCATTGACAATGGAGTTTGATGGTGATGTTATTCATCCTAAAATTTCATTTAATTTATCCTTGAAAACTAATGATTTTGTTTGTGTAGTGCAAAAGTGGGTAAAGAAAGAGTTAGGTGAAGCATCTTCAATTATGACAAAAGAGCAAATTGCAAAGGGGAGACAAAGGATTGCAAGTTTTCGACAACGCAAGGATGAGAATTTTTACCTAGCTTGGGAAAGATTCAAGAAACTTTGCGCCGATTGTCCTCAACATGCCATACCTCAAGGAATTTTGATCGAATATTTCCATCAAGGATTAGGAATTGATGATCAAATTCTTGTGGATAGCATCAATGACATACCCTT
>AWUE01017190.1:0-12194 GCA_001974825.2 Corchorus olitorius
ATAAATCAGAACATGTAATAGTGGCGTGTAATGCAAACAGTTTAAACATACAAATAAGTATAACATGCATGCAGTTGACTCTACTTTAAATCTACTCTAGGTTACTAGATTATTACAAACCAAGGCTTAATCAAATTGAAATTAAACTAACAAAGAACAAAATTGAAAGAAATTAAAAGCTTAAGGGCCGGGTTGGACAAATCGGGGACTTTTCTGCACATCAAGTAAAAGATTAGCAAAATTCAGGGGTCGAAAAGCATAATTAAATACCAATAATATAAGTTATAGAAATGAGGTCGCGAGACTACATTAATCAAAATAATACCCCAAATTCTACCCAAATCTAATAAACTTTAATCTAATTACAAAAATTGACTTAATTCAACCATGGCTAGTCAAACTCAAAAACAAACCCACAACAATTAACCAACTTTAAATTAACCAACACTTCAATTGAAACATACCAAATATGAAATTAATATAACCAAAGTGTAATCAAACTATCAATTTTCCTAAACCTTACTCCATTGCTAGTAACATAAACTAATTCTCACATTTAGTAAGAATCCAAACCTTGGACTAAAAAAAACAACCTTTAAACAAACCTCAAACTTATCAATTATCAAGCTAATATCTTTAAGCTTAAATTCACTATCTACAAATTAAAATTACTAAAACATAAATCTATGCCATTAATTACTAAAAAGATTAATATGTAAGCCCTAAATTGACTACCACAGCTAATAAAAGGTTCAAATTGCATAAAATTAAAATCAAATCAAGCAGCAGGGACCAAATCGAAGGAAGCAGAAAATTTACTTGTAAATGCCGTGAATTCCCATACCCAAAACAGCGTCGTTTCTTCATTGCCTATAAAAGCTCTTTTTCTCTTCTTCCTCCCTTCCACTTCATCTTCTTCCTCTAACCATCAACCGAAACCCTAGCCCGAACACTCCATATCAGCGCCGCACCTCCTCTAAAGCTTCATCTTCTTTTTTTTCATGAACCACCCTTATCCCACTGATCGAAGCCATCCGATGCCGCCAAACCTCACCAAATGCTTTCTTTCTTCTTCCCATGTTCTGAATCTCCTTCTTCTTCCTTGGCTCAACCTGAACCCTAAACCCAACTACCATCGCCGCCGCTCCTCACCGTCGCAACAGGCATTAAAGCCACTCCTTTCTCTTTCTCAACGACGATGCGACCCTCCCCGCCGCCGATGATGGCTAGATCCGGTCATGCCTAGCCCCGAAACTTCAAAGTCGCCCCTTTCTTACTTGAAGCCACAAACTCAAGCTCTCAAATCTTTCAAACCCGATATAATCAACTCTACCATAAAACACTACCTAAAGCCAACGTAGAGATCAGCTAACGATGGTTCCTAAGTGAAACGAAATCGAAGCACCCAAAAGATTATGCTAAAATATGAAGGAGGAAGGTCAATCGGTAGGCACACACTCAAGATTTCAAGGGAAGCTACGGAAAGGTATTCTTCTCACTGATTTTGGGTATTTCTTAATTAAATTGGTGCATTTTTTTATTCAATGGATTGAAGAGTGTGCGCTTTTTGTATAGAAGAATGAAGGAAGATGAGAGTGAGGGCTTGGATTGTTTTTTGAACCAGAGTGTCTAGTGCTTATTGAATATGGTGTTTTTTGTAGAGAGGGAAGGAAGATGAGAATGAGAGTTAGTGGTCAGCGTTGAGAAGGAGAGATGTGAGTTCTATGAATTTGATTGAAAGGCTGAATGGTGTCTGTTTTCGATTGAAGAAAAGAGAGAAAAAGAAAAAAAGAAAAAAGAAATGGAGTAGTTTGTAGGGGAGAGTGACATGGATTTTTCAGGGAGGCGAAAAAAATGAGAGTAGCCGATGGTTCTTGTCAAAACAAGGATGGGAAGGGGTTATCCATTGGTGTGAGTTCAGTGAGGAGGGTGGAGAATTTCCATTTTTTTGACCTCCGAGAGAAAAAAAACAGTAAGCTTGAGAGAGGGTGGGAAGGTGAGAGTCTGTGAAATCCGAGTGTGGAGAGTCTATTGAGGTGGAGAGCAACCGATTCTTTTTTTAAGAGAGCCCCCTATCCCCTTGATTCAATGTATCATCCTTCGCTAACCAATTTTTTTGTCTCTTTACAGGTTGTTGAAGATGATAAGATCAGGAGGCTGAGGTGGCAAAATGAGCTGGCAAAGGAGATGAGAAATCCCCTTTCTCAGGTAAATTTTACTTTCTGTAAATGTACTTGGAGATTTGCTTGAGGAATAGGGCCGAATCTTCTGCTTTGCTTGTTGGTTTCTATGCATGATCCTGCTGGAAACTGATTAATAAACCTAAGATTGCTCTATAACTGCCTCTGTTTTGTTTATGATTTTGTATTGATACTCTAATCTTTGCCACTGATCCATTTGTGCCTTATTGTGATTCTTGTTTTGTTGACCTGGTTATATGAATCTCTGTGTATATCATGTTGTAGCATAAGAAAAAGCACCCACATTTGCTGGTTTGTCACTTCACAATTTCTCTGCTTTGGTGCCTAGAATTGTTGCCATGCATTCAACCTGTTGTTGTGCATATTTTAACATGCCCTGTAATTGCTTAGTTGTCCAGAATTTGCCCCTCTGAACTATCTATTTCTGCTTTGCAGCCTTTGTGAGCTCAACTGTTTTGAATTCTTGAATCCATTTGTTGTGTTTTCTGCAGGTTGTTCAACCATCAATCCAGGATTGTCTTGAGCTCGTTTGAAATCATTTCCACCCTTTGGACACTGGTAGCATGGCTTGGGAACAAGCAAAAAGAAGGCAACTGATAATGAGGAAAGGGTGAATCAAGCTTGAAATGGAAAGCATGCAAACAGGATCATTAGCTATTAGGAAAACTGCCAACTCAAAGCTAAAAGACGTAATTTGCAAAATATATGTATGAACAATGTAATGAATGAACATGACTTGTTTGTATTTGAATTATTTATGCAAATGCAATTCATTAATTCTTTTTATTGCTACAGAAACTTTCACTAATTAATTGTATGCAAACTATGGATTGAAATAGGTCAATGCAGGACACATGGGCATTATGCATATGATTACTCAAATGTACACATGACCACTAGATAAAATTACACATAAAAAATGAGTATGCTTAAAGATAAATAAACATGAATAGGACCCTAGTAACTAATGTGAAAATATGCATATGATTGATATAATTAAAGGGAACGTGAGAATAAATTGGATATGCAAACGCCAATTGAAAACTAGATCCATGACAACAAGGGCTTAAGCTATATGATCAAAGTGCAAAAGCTATATGATCAAAGTGCGAAAATACTGAATTACTAAATGAAGCTAAAACATGAATTATGTGAAAAAATGCCAAAGATGCACATGCTAAGATTTTTTTTTTTGTGTTTTTTCAAATGCAATCTACATGACTAAGAATGAATTAACTAATCTAAATTAACAGTGAACTGCAAATGACTAAAATGCCCCTGAATGTGCAAATGACTACAATGCCCCTGAATTTACAAATGACTAAAATGCCCCTGGTTGATTCTAATGCTAATTAAGAAATAAATTGATTTAAATTTGAAAGGATACATGACCAAAAATGAGTGTCTACAACTATAGCATTCATAAATCTCAAGATAAGTTGTCCACCAAATCCATCAAAACATGAACAGATAAGATGAAGTACAAAGATAAGAAACATATTCAAACAGAATAATCAAATTATTAAGAACAAAAGTCTCACCATAAATTTATTGATCAAAAATACCTAGAAAAAAGAAGTATAAAGGTTTAGCCTCTCATGAATTGGAGTTTCCAATCCATGAGTAATTGAAAACTAACAAACCGAAGAGGAAAAGAGGAGGAGGCGGCTGCCTCCTCTCCAAACCGCAAAACCTAGAAAATAAGAAGAGAAAAGTTGTGTAGAAGTTGTTCTAGGGTTCTAGGATAAGAGGGTATATATAGGAGGCTGCCTAGGATTTAATTTAGAGTTCTAGATGACTTAAACGAACCCTAGGGACGTTCTGGGCTCTTCTCCATGTCATCAAGCTGACCCAAATAAGTTATATGGGCTCAATTCATTACAAACGCAAGTCAGGCCCAAGACAGATTCCGTCTGCAGACTTCAGGGGCATTTTCGTCCATGAAAACGTCAGATCTGGGTTTCCACCAAAACATGAAAGTTGTAGCTCTTGGAGTTAGCTTTCCAATGCATATTCATACGCCTCATTTGGAGCTCTGGATCAAAAGTTATGGCTGTTTGCTCGAACTGTCGCCAAATCTGGAAAATATTGAAGAGGCTTCAAGAGGAAGCGACATGGAAGTGTCGACGCTGGCTGCTGGGCGCGCGCGGGACAAGGGCCTCGACTCCACCTGGGCGCCCACATGGTTGCCTTGAGCACCTATGTGGTTTGCTTGAGTACCCAGGTGGGCAGTGTCACGACTCCAGCTGGGTGCCCACATGGTTTGTCTAAAGACCCATGTGTTTCGCCTGATCACCCAGATGAGCTGTGTCATAGCTTGGTACTTGGACATGTCTTGTTGCCTTGAACTCATCTTTGCTCCTTTGCCTTGAAAACTCTTAGCAATCAACTTTATGAATTTGATAAGCATAAAATTGACTCTTCAAGCTCTTCAATCACGATCTTGTAGTTCCAATCTTCATCCAAAACATCCATGGAAAATACTTATGCCATAAATCATCCAAAAAGGTCCCAAAAAGGTACAAAATTGATGATTTTGTACTTTTCTTCTCTTCAACACCTATGAACACAAATATAACCAATATAAGGCATAATCAAGTATAAAATACCCAAAAAGCATAGGAAAATAACCATAAAAAGATGTATGATTTTGGTCTGATCATATTTCCCCCACACTTAAGATTTGCTGGTCCCTAGCAAACTAGTGTTAATCCTAAGTAAACCAAAGTTAGTCATAAACTAAACAATTTATTGATTCCACTTTCGTAGGTGTACGGCGGCACTTAGCTCGTGACGCAAGCCATTTCAACCTAAGACTGATAGAGGTACTTAGGAGGTGTGATGTCACCTGAGGGTTTTCTTAACTAGAACGACACCCACAAACATTATGAAAACATTAACTAGAAACATCAAACTTTAGAAAACAGAGTACTTATAACAAATTAAGAATTTAATCTACATTTTCTAATCAAATGCAATATAAGTTAGTAAGAATACAAAGACCATAAGATTCAAATCAACTATGCACAAAATCACTCCAATCAATAATGTAAGTTCAAAGATTAACATACCTTTGATGATTTTGACAAGGAAAACTTACCATAAGCTTGTATTTACATCTATTTCCAAAGAAAAAGTAATATCATGGATATTCATCAAAAATAGAATGGGTTAAAAGGGTGGCTTATTTTTAAGAAAATAAGGTTACTAACCTTAGAAGTGTTCATGATTTAGGGGTTACTAACTCCCTTTTTTCTTTTGAGGTTACTAACACTCATTTTTTCAGAGGGACAATACTTCCGCAATCCATGCCTCTAATCCTCTTTTAAGGTTACTAACCTTTTTATTATTTTTTTTATTTTTTTTTAAAGAGTGACAACTATGGAAAGATTAGAAGTACCTCTTCTCCTCTTTCATGAAAACACTTCTTTTTAAAAGATTTTAGCTACCCTTCATACCCCCACATTTTGTCTTTGACATATCCATGACATACTTCCATAAATGTACACAAGATTCAACACAACTTCTAGAAGTAATACACTTGTCAAAACATTTTTGGGTATGAAAAAACCTTATAATTACACTTCTCAATCAAAGAATGAAATTGGTCATAAGAAAATTTGAAAAATATTTTTGATGTATTCAAACCAAATTAATATTACACAAGACTATACTTATGGAAATTAAATCAAAACTTATTAGAAATACAAAATCAATTTCAATTTTCTTCAAAAATTTTGAAAAATTTATTTCTAGTCAATAAGATAGAAAAATAGAAAAACAAGATCTTTCAAATAGACTCATCCCTCCCCCACACTTAAAAGACACATTGTCCCCAATGTGTGTATATGCTAGTATTTTGACAAAAAATTTCAAAACATGTTGTTTTGGAAACATTTGGAAAAATGAAGTACACAAGTAAGACTCGATCTAGAAAGAAAGTGTCGACCCAATCTAATAAATCAAGCAAACTTACTACTAGCAATAAAACACAATAAGTGGGGCAATCAAAATTAATTGAGCACATGTTAGATATAATTCACAAAGAAAGTCGCACGCAATCTTAGCAAATTAATTAAAACATATCATCAATCATAGCATCCAAACACATAAGTCTTACATAAGATCCAAAATAAACACAAGACAAATACGAATTAAAACACAAATTAAACACACATGCATGAAATGTTATGATAAAATGCAATACACAAGAAATCATAAGGATAAGAGCTAACGGCCTCCTTGGTCTCCTTTCACCCATGTAGTCATCCATGATATCCTCGAAAGCTCGCATCTCACTCCTTTGTTGCCTCATTCCATAACATAGAAATCATCAATGCGAAGCTTATCCCTAGGTTCCATGTACTTGACTATTATTTCCTTATTACCTTGGTTCTTGAAAAAGTGAGTGAATTTGTGAATAAAGGTAATAAAAGAAAAATGAAAAAGGTTTGGGTTGGAGATGGGTGTTGGAGAATTGAAGGTGAGTGATGGGTGATATCTATAGTGTTGGAGGTGGGTGATGGTTGTTGGGATGGAAGTTGGGTTTGGTTTAAGTGTTGTTGTCATGGGTACTGGGTGCAGCAGCATGGGGGTTCGGCCTTCAGCAGCTCGCGCCTGGGTGCTCAGGTTCTCTAGCTAGGTGTTCAAGTTTTTGGCCTGGGTGCCCAGCTAGAGTCGGGCCTCTATGCTTGTGTTGCCTTGATGCAGGGCAGATGGGGCCTGTGGGTTACGGCCTGGGTGTTCAGCAATCTGCCTGGGGACCCAGGTCGAGTCGGGTTTTGCTTCCCATATGCTCTCCCTTGCATTTTTCCTTCCAACTTGCTTCAAACTCAACCCTTAATGTCCCAAAGCTAAATATCATCCAAACTCTTGCAAAATTCCCAAAATTCTTCAATCCAAAAACACTTGTCTCTTTACCAAAAATCCTTAAAATAAGTGTTCTAAAGATCCCCAAAATTCTTCAAATGTTTTAATGATTACCTTGAGCTCTTATCACTTAAGATTCTATATGTATGAGATGTATGAAATAATATACAATGATATGTGAATATGCATGAATGCAAAGATTCAAAATGATGCATGAAATACCATTCCAAAAAAAGAATCAACATGTTCAATTCATGAAGCAAAGATATCATCAATTAAAGAACAAACTAAGAAGGAAAAAGGTTAAAAAAAAAGCTTATTATGGGTGTTGGCATTCGTGTGCATGCTTCTTCCATCCAAATTGTTAACTTTTCTTCGATCCTTCTTTGGAATTGAACTATGTAACCCTTAGTTTTCAATGTACCTAATAAGTAACAAAATTGAAGTTCATTAAGTTCAATGAGCAAGAAAAACTAATCATGCAAGTCTACCATATCATCATGTTCGTTCTCTAAAGATTAATCCTAAAGCACAAAAGAGGAAAAGGTAAAGAAAATTTTTATTGATTGATTGGAGTGATCAATTCTTCTCAATCGCTAAGCTTCTCCTTGTAGTTTTCCTTCCACATAAACATGATCAATTGGTAATCAAACTTCAATTAAGTTGAACTATACTATGACACAAAAGAAAAATTAGTAACTTCAAGAACAAAAACAATTAAAAGGGTTAGAAAATTGGGTTGCCTCCAAATAAGCGCCTTTCTTTATTGTCTTTGGCTAGACTCTCCTCCATCTCCCTTTGTTAAGGTGGATCATACCACGTCAAAGCAAAAAGTAGATATGATGAGATAGGAAGAATATGAGCACAACAAAATAGGAGGTAAGGAAAGAATTCACCAATTTTGTTGAGAGCGACTCCATGAATGGCTATGAATGACAATGCCATTTGTGTTGCCCTCAGAGGTTGATGCAATGAGAGCTTTCGGCATCCTTGATTGGTATTGTTTCTTTCTTGCCCTTGTGAAGTTCCTCTTGGTTAATCTCCTCATCCTTCAAAAGGAATTGATCCATGGATATCCATTCCTTTTCTCTATAACTTTCATGCTCAAGAAATTTGTTGACCTCCAATAAATTTGGATTTATAGGTTCCAAAACTTGGTTATCAACAAGATCTTTCAACTCTTTAGGATGTCCAAAGTGCTCATCTTTTGGTGGCTCTTCCTTGTGCTTGGTAATCTTTGGTGGAGAAGGTGGAGGAATGTACATCTCGATATTTTCCTTTGGTGCTTCCTTTTCTTCTTGCACAAACTTGGGAGTCTCCTTTGGTGTTGTAGGGATGCAGACCATGCATGGGGTATCATCTTCATCATTGAAGAAAAATTGAGTGGGGTCTTCTGCATTAAGCTCTTGTGATTCCAAATCATCCATTTTTTTGCTTAACACCTCTTCAATTTCCTTCATGATTGGGACAACAATTTCATGAAATTCACCTTCAATCGTGCTTGGTTCAGAATAGGTTGGTTCCTCCCATGAAAATGTAGTTTCAATTTCTACCTCATGATCCCTTTGTGTATTCGTTAGCAATCCATCTACCTTCTTCCATTGTTCCATGGGAGCTTGTTCGATTGCAGCGATTAGAGGGATGCTTACCTTCCACTTCTGAAGTGAATCGAGTTGGCTTTCTTCATTGCATGTCTTTTGTGGCTCAAGTAGTTGAGGAAACGGTGCTGGACAATCATTGGGCGGCATCGTTTTCCTCTTTGGTTCCCTCATCTTCATTGGTGGATCTTGAGAAATTGTTGGAGATAAAGCTGAGTTCGTCCCAAAATCTTGCTTCTCTTCATCCTCACTCTTCAAAGAGCTTTTGTCATCACTTAGCATTTGCACATGGGGTATGACAGTTGGTGATGGTTTCGTTTCAAGGGTAGGAAAAACTGGCTCAACTGGTGGTGCAGAGAAAGGAAATGGGGTCTCTGGTGACTCCATCTCTTTTGCAACCTTTGGTTGACTGTCTTCCATTCCCATTGAATCGATCTCATATCTTTGCGCATTGTTCAATCCATTGTCAAATTTCATGTTGTTCTCTTGTCCTTGAGCCATGTTCAAAGGTGTTTGCAAAAATGGTTGTTGATGATGATTCATCCCTTGATTCGTAACTAAATAGCGCATCAGATTGACTATTATTTCCTTTTGATCAACAACTTCCATCTTAAGTAACTGAACCATCTCTTTCATTTCTTTCATTTCTTCGTGAGTTGATGATTCAATCTCTGGCTCATTGGGCTTAAGAATCTCTTCAGATGTGCTAAATTGATGAATATTCTTAGTCATGATGTTGAGCAGCTTCCTTGCTTCTTTAGGTGTTTTGAATGTCAAGCTACCTCCACTAGTTGCATCAATGTAGACTCGAACTTCATAAAACAATCCATCATAGAATTGTCGTATCAAGAGTTCCTCGCTTATGTTGTGGTAGGGGCAACTTTCACAAATCTTGTTATACCTTTTTCAATATTGAAACCACTTCTCATTAGGTAATTCTCGACAAGAGTTGATTCTTCTTCTGACATCGGCACGTTTTGCTTCTGGAAAGTATTGGTTCAAGAATGCTCTCTCCATTTTCCTCCAAGAAGTAATCGACTTTGATGGCAGACTCCAAAACCATTCCCTTGCTTTACCTTCCAAAGTAATTGGAAAATCTCGAAGCTTTGCTTGCTCTTCAGGCATCCTAATCATAACACATTTGATGAAGAAACGTTGCAAATGCTCGTGAGGATTTTCATGGGGTTCTCCATGAAACATTGGTAATAGACGGACCACTCCTGGCTTAATTTCGTAGGAAAAATCTTCTGGATAATCAATGCAGTGGGGCTTCATCTCACAATTGAAGTTCAACTCCCTTAAGGTGCGTGATTGCTCCATTCTCTCGAAATATTAATTCCTAGAAAATAGAGACTAGAAGAAAAATTTAGCACTTAAGCGAAAAATAAAAATAAAAATAACGAAAAAGAAAAAGATAAGGATAAGAAATTCTTAGGTGATAATTTGTCTTCAATATTCTTGTTGCTTCCTTCCTTCCCCGGCAACGGCGCCAAAATTGTGATCGATCGTTGAACAAACCACAAGATAAATCCCCACAAACCTTTAACTATTAGCTAGGGCAAGTAGGGGTCGAATCCCACAGAGAAGGTGGAAACAAATTAAAGCCAAATTATACTAAAGAAAATCTTACCAAAGGGGATTTTTATGGGTTTTTCAAAATAACTAAACTAAACTAGAAAACAATTAAATAAAATTAAACTAAAGATCTAGAAAATAAATTGAGAAAACCAATTAATTGAAAACATACTTCTTTTCCTCTAGGTAATTATTTTGATCAAATAAATCATGTATCATAGACACAAAGCATGAATTTGACTTAAATTGCAATCAATTAAGAATCATAAATGACCCCAAATCGATATATAGTCTAAGACGTAGACATCAATTTTCATTGGAATAAAGTAATCCTCTTAACTTCTTAAACAACTCCACTTGAATAATTGGTATAGGAGAGGAATACTCAACCCTCCAACATGCTAATAAAACTTCGTTCGCACCATTGCCAAAACTAATTTCTATTGTTTCTAATCAAGCATCCCCCTGGGAAGAATCATAGAGCAAGCATTAAGATCTACTTTTTCGCATGCATGATAAATCAATACCAAACTCATCTACATCTATTTCCAAATCGGCTTATAGATTTCAATAAGCTTTGATAATCCCATTGAACCTAGAATTCCTAGAATTACAACTGTCACTTGGACCAACATTGACTCAATTCGAGCCAACTTGAATCTAACTATAGCATTCATAAATCTCAAGATAAGTTGGCCACCAAATCCATCAAAACATGAACACATAAGATGAAGTACAGGGATAAGAAACATATTCAAACAGAAAAATCAAATTATTAAGAACAAAAGTCTCACCATAAATTTATTGATCAAAAATACCTAGAAAAAAGAAGTATAAAGGTTTAGCCTCTCATGAATTGGAGTTTCCAGTCCATGAGAGATTGAAAACTTACAAACCGAAGAGGAAAAGAGGAGGAGGCGGCTGCCTCCTCTCCAAACCGCAAAACCTAGAAAATAAGAAGAGAAAAGTTCTGTAGAAGTTGTTCAATGGTTCTAGGATAGGAGGGTATATATAGGGGGCTGCCTAGGGTTTAATTTAGAGTTCTAGATGACTTAAACTAACCCTAGGGACGTTCTGGGCTCTTCTCCATGTCTTCAAGCTGACCCAAATAAGTTATATGGGCTCAATTCATTAAAAACGCAAGTCAGGCCCAAGACAGATTTTGTCCGCAGACTTTAGGGGCATTTTCGTCCATGAAAACGTCAGATCTGGGTTTCGACCAAAACACGAAAGTTGTAGCACTTGGAGTTAGCTTTCCAACGCATATTCATACGCCTCATTTGGAGCTCTGGATCAAAAATTATGGCTGTTTTCTCGAAGTGTTGCCAAATCTGGAAAGTATTGAAGAGGCTTCAAGAGGAAGCGACATGGAAGTGTCGATGCTGGCTGCTGGGCGCGCGCGGGTCAAGGGCCCCGACTCCACCTGGCGCCCACATGGTTGCCTTGAGCACCCATGTGGTTTGCTTGAGTACCCAGGTGGGCAGTGTCACGACTCCAGCTGGGTGCTCACATGGTTTGTCTAAAGACCCATGTGTTTCGCCTGATCACCTAGATCAGCTGTGTAATAGCTTGGTACTTGGACATGTCTTCTTGCCTTGAACTCATCTTTGCTCCTTTGCCTTGAAAACTCTTAGCAATCAACTTGATGAATTTGATAAGCATAAAATTGTCTCTTCAAGCTCTTCAATCACGATCTTGTAGTTCCAATCTTCATCCAAAACATCCATGGAAAATACTTGTGCCATAAATCATCCAAAAAGGTCCCAAAAAGGTACAAAATTGATGATTTTGTATTTTTCTTCTCTTCAACACCTATGAACACAAATATAACCAATATAAGGCATAATCAAGTATAAAATACCCAAAAAGCATAGGAAAATAACCATAAAAAGATGTATGATTTTGGTCTGATCATTAGGAGTAACTTTTGTTTTTTAGGATTTTTAGCACT